>JAEIFI010000182.1:0-16155 GCA_018901815.1 Zaprionus lachaisei
TCCATAGCACAAAGCAAAATTTGCTAAGTGTTCAAAGAGTTTAACTTAAAGTTTCCAGGGTACCATAGGGTCAGTTGCTGGCACCGCCTCACCCGAGTGCGCTCTTGTAAGTGTCTTTCCACAGTGTCCCGCGTCCCGGAAAGTTGTATGCGCAGCGTTGCATGTCCGTATGCACTGTGCCTCCGTCGGTCTCGTCTCGTCTACTCCGTAAAGTCATTCGGTACGCGTCGGTATACACAAGTGAACAAGTGAAAATACAGTGCAGTGCATAGTGCCAGTAGTAGTTGCCGTGCCCAAAGAGCGGAATCTCCTGCCTTGGGTAGACCCTTTGGAGTCTCCGCGGAACACTACTAGGCTGCAACTACATCCCCTGGCTGGATTATCCTGATAAACGCAAGTACAAAGTGCAGTGAAGTGAGTGCAGTGACCATAGTGGCAATTAAAGTGCAAACTAAACAGCCAGTGCCCTAGCTGCCTTCGAGAGGAAGAGAGACGGGAAATTGCTGAGCTACATTTATTGCAAATTAGCCCTGCTTTCGCCCCATTTCCTCCCTTGAAAGGAATCTGCTGGCCTCTGAGCGTAAGCACCAAACTTGCCTTGGCCAGCTGCATCTCCATTGCACATACGGCCCTTACTATAGCAGCCTTCAAGATCATTGAAGCTTCTGCTAATATAAAGGCTGTGGCCGAAAGTGCTTGAGGATCAGTATTTGGAGAACAGTGTTGACATTCGTTAGTGGCTGCTGCAATCTGCTTGTCATAGTAAGCTTGCTGCTACCCTGCGTTTCTTTCTCCTTGTTCTTCCGAGCGGTCCTCTTCACTAGTGGTCTATAGTCCCTTTTACTAAGGCTGTCCTTAGCCAATCAATTAAAAGCACATTTGGCACTTTTAGTCAAAGCCAATAAATCTGCAACTACCTTTACAAAACCATTACACTCTTTCTTTTATATACAATCTTCGTTTAATGTTATATCTTTTCTCTTTCTTCTAATCATATTTGTTCTTCTTACATCTCTTCTTCTCTAGCTTCTTATATTTTCTTCTCACTTTTACTATTGTCCTCACTCTTAAACAAACAGATAAGCAAATCTAAATAAAGAATAAATAATTAAATTAGCCAATAAAACTTTTAGCTTGGACTTTTATTAAACTATAATATCTTGTTTTTTTTTTTTTTTTCGTCTGAACTCGTGTCATTCCTGTTTATGCCTCTCTTACGTGTTTGTCTTCAATACTTGTTTGTGTTCAACGTTGTTTTACTTGTATAAAACCGTATTTGTGAACTTTTATTAGCTATTGAAGTAAGTTTTATATTATTTACTCTGTCTGCTAATCCATGCCATTGCATGAACTAAATCAGACCTAGGTATCAATAGAGAACCTACATTATGGCACTTAGAGAAGACTCAACAAAAATAACGTCTGATATAAAGTCGGACGGAGCTAGCAGTGACATCTGCGTAGTTGACAACAGCAATGACACCTCACAGGAGTCAAATGGCTGGCGTCATAGCTCCCCTGCCAATAATTCCAAACTTAGAAACAGCCATCAATACAAGAAATCAGATTCATTTATGGCACTACTCACCCCCTCCCCGCCAAATAAAACCAAGCCAGTCAGCAGCCTTAAACGAAAGATCTTAGCCCCTTCTCCACCCAATAGCCCAAAGCGGCCAAACAAAGACTTAATAGTAGCCATCGAAAAACTCCGTCCAATTCAAAAATACTTCTTTGTCAAGCCCAATGGTGATTCTCCAAACCTTAAATTTGCAAAAAACACGACTAAATTCATAGCCCATTCCTCAACTACTACTCCAACTGAAAAAGAAACTAGAAAAAACCGATCCCCTATGTCATCGTTCAAAAACCAGCAACGTCAGCAGAAACCTCTGGCAACTATTCATCAAAAACAAATATCACCCCCAACTCAGTCAAATCAAGCCACTTGCCAGCAAATTCTTGCAAACCCAGCTCAACAAAGCACCCCTCAAAAACTATCTCCCCAGCAATCTGACTTAAAAGTCTCAAACAGCTTAAATGCACCCAAGCGAACCACCCCCATCAAATCGGCGCTCCAACCAACCCAACTTCATATATTGGAGCAAATTATAATTAATCAACCAAATGAAATTCATAGGCAGTCCGTTTCCGATATTAAAAACCAGCAAAAGCAACAACAACACATGCAGCAACTACAGCAACAACGACAGCAGATTCAGCAGCAACTACAACAAGTTGAACAGCAACTTCAGCAACAAGAATATGCACAACAAGGGCATCAACTGCGTGAGTTGCTGCTCTCACCCAAACGCAATACTCAAATACAGCAGCGCTATACAGAGCCTCAAAGAAACAGTTCCTCCACATCCAAATCAGCCAATCAGCCACACTCAGATACTCCCCCAATCACGCCTTCCACTACACATCCTCAACAGAAGCCTACATATGATACCCAACTCAACCAGCAACCCAATTCCTACCAAAAGCCACCCTCAGTAGGAGCGCAATCGCCTCCGCAGGAATCCTCCACACTGCCCTGGACTACTCAAATGGAACAGCAGCAATCTTGCCTGCAGCAGGAAAACAACCCTAACCTGCACGTGCACTTTCCAGCAACTCAGAAGCACTCAGGACGCTCGCAACAAGAGTTGCAGCCACAACTAGATCAGCTTGTGCCTCTGGCTCGTCCACACAGTAATCCTTCGCCAAACGAACCGCAGAAAAAACTTCTTCAACACGCATTTCCACAAGTCACTCCTAAACACCTTCAACAAATCCCCTCTCCCCAACCCGCTCAACGCGAGAACTCAAAAAAAATCCCTTCTATCTTTGTCCCGAAAATAGCGTCCATAGATCAACTATTACTTAAAATAAATGAATCTACTGATCCCATCTTATTCACCACAACCAGTAATCAAGAAGGAGGAGTCAGAATCAAATGCAATGATACTACTTCTTACTCAAACCTTCTCAAAGTGTTGGAAGAGAGCAACATCTACCTCCACACTCACCAACTACCGCAAGACAAAGGTCTTCGTTTCGTTATCAAAAATTTACATGCTACCACAGACCCAAACTCAATTAGAGCGTTTTTAGCCAAACAAGGATACTCAACCAAATATGTTAACGTGCTCAAAAATAGGTTCACAGGTATGCCACTCAATATTTTTGAGGTTGAAATAGCCACTAGCGCTGACCTAGATGTCGAGAAAATTCTAGCCATTAATAAAATTAATAATCAGGAAGTAGTAGTAGAACGACAAGCTAGAAGGACTGACCCTGTGCAATGCCATCGCTGCCAAGCCTTTGGGCACAGCAAAAATTATTGCCGCAGACCCTTTGTTTGTCTGAAATGCTCAGGAAGCCATCCAACTACCGAATGCAAAAAGGACAAAAACACCCCAGGACTATGTGCTAATTGCGGCAATCAGCACATAGCCTCCTACAAGGGCTGCCCAATATATAAAGCTGAGAGAGCCAAGCTCCTGGCCGTCAGGCTCAGCGTCCCAACAAACATGCATGATGATAATAACCTTGTTACTATAGATAAACAGCCACCCAAACGCCAGTTAGCACCTACTTCTACACTCAAACAGATATCTTTACCTCCCAAACAGCCAGTAGTTGCTAGTCAACCTGAACAGCCATCGGATAGCACTCAACGGCAAAACTTTCAGCCCCTACAGCAAAGACCTCGCAGGCAACAACTGAGCCTTGCAGATCAAGATACACGCTTACTCAATTTGAAAACAGCTGGCACTGCCGTCGCCCACATGACTTACAGCCAGGTTGCTCACGAGGGTGCTTTAAATAGCCCCCCGCCAATATACCCCAAATAGGCCCCTCCAATCCACCTCTAGGCATCATCGTATCCTCCATCCACCCTCCAAACATCCCCAGCAACAGCCCCAACAACAATTTAACAGGCTTCATCCACATATTACTCCTCAAGCTCTTAATATTGATATTACCGCCACTCAGCCCACAAGGCAAGATCAAGAAAACAGCCACAAAATAAATGAAATCAAGTCATCTGTTGCAAACAACGAACGCTCAATCATCAGCCTGAGTGAAAAGGTAGACATGTTATATAAGCTAGTTAACGATTTACTAGCACCAATCATTCATTCAAAACAAAACCAAGCAAGTGAAAATATGAATCATGAACAGCATTAGACCAAATAATTCAGTAAACACTGCCCGAGTCGTCAATAATCAAAACACCAATATGCTTAACATTGTTTACTGGAATGCAGCAGGCATCGCTAATAAAATGACTGAGCTTGAAAGCTTTATGCTGAGACACAATGTCGACATAATGATGATTATTGAAACAAGAGTAGGCTCAACTTCCAACATTAATATAGATGGGTACGTCAGCTATCTTGTCCCTAGTCCCGAAAGCAACAGAAAAGGCGGAGTAGCCATATATATTAGAGGAAACCTACGTCATTCAGCCCTTGAACCAATTTCCATTCCATGCGTGCAATGCGCGCCCTTAATTATTTACCCCTCACTCAATAGCAGACATCCATTAGTCATTACTCCCATATATTGTCCCCCTGCTCTACAATGGACCAGTATGCACTTTAGCAGGCTCTTCAATAAGCTAGACAGCCTCTCCCTAGGAGCAAAATTGCTCATCTGTGGGGACTGGAATGCCAAGCATACATGGTGGGGCAATGTCCAATCATGTATACGAGGCAGATCACTACTAGATGTCATTCATAGCCAAAATAAATACAATATTTTAGCAACTGGTGGAGCTACCCATTTCCCCTATGCAAGAAGAAACAGGCCATCGGCCATTGACTTTGCAGTATATGCAGGCATCTCCAACGAGGCGCTTTCTACCCATTCCACCATAGATTTAGACTCAGATCACTTACCAATTCATGTTCAACTTAGTCACAGCAATATTATTCCTATTACTCATAATGCTCCGCTCCTCACAAAGAACACTAACGTCCTGGAGTTCCAAAGGCTGCTTGACTCTACCACACACCTCCGCACTGAGCTCAACTCTGGCGCGGACATTGAAGATGCAATTTCTATACTTAATAGGAATATTTATCAAGCAATTGCGGCCTCAACTCCGCCCGCAAGGCCCATAAGAGTAAACCAGCAAGGCAATAGATACCATCTGAGTGATAACACACTCAGGCTACTTAATCTCAAACGGCGCTATAAGAGAGAACTCCTCATTCAGCACTCATCTACGAGTCGCCAGCTCTATAAAAAAACACAAAACCAACTAAAAAAGTCCCTCAAAAAGGACAAAGCCAGTCTTGTTAACAGCCTGCTGGAACAAGTAGACACCAACGACCGTTACAGACTTCATAAACTATGGCAAATCACTAATAAGGTCAAGAGGCAACCAGAACCAAACTGGCCTCTTAAAATACAGCTCAATGTTAATAGTCCCCCTTATTGGACCAAAACCTGCCAGGATAAAGCTGAAGCCTTTGCAGATCATCTTGAACAGCGCTTCAGCCCCATCTTTTCCAATACAGACACGGATAGGGCCAACATCCTTAGAAAACTTGAGCAAGACCTTACAAACAAACGGCAGATTCAAAACTCTGAAAATGCACATAGCCTACGGCCCATATCTGCCCCTGAAATTCAACAGATTATTGACCTACTCACTCCCAAAAAATCTTCTGGGTGGGACAATATAAACAACAAGATCCTTAAGGTCCTGCCAAATAGTGCAATTGCATACCTCTGCCTTATTTACAACGCCATACTTACCCATGGACACTTCCCACGTCAATGGAAGCTTGCCACAATATCCATGATACTTAAACCTAGCAAAAGCGCAAATGAAGTCTCCTCCTACCGTCCAATAAGCCTACTCTGTAGCTTTTCAAAGCTCTTTGAAAAAATACTCATGGGCAGGCTCTTTGAAATTGACGAATTCTGCTCTGCCATACCCAATCATCAGTTCGGCTTCAGGAAGGAGCACGGAACTGAGCAACAACTATTTAGAGTCACGCAATTTATTCTTAAATCATTCGAATCACGCAAGTTCTGCTCAGCCGTCTACATCGATATTAGTGAGGCATTTGATCGTGTCTGGCACGTAGGCCTACTTAGCAAGCTTGCAAAATTACTGCCTTATAACTTCTACCTAGTGCTTCAAAGCTACCTACGCGACAGAACCTTCCTTGTCAAAGGCCTTAATAATATCAAATCACGTACATGCTGTATCAAAGCCGGAGTCCCGCAAGGCAGTGTCCTTGGTCCCCTGCTGTATACAATTTACACCTCTGATATGCCACTTCCCAGCACGCAGTCTAGTTGTACCCTTCTGCTGTCCACCTTCGCCGATGACACTGTCATCATGGCAACATCAGAAACCCCACAATTTGCGATCAGAGCAAATCAGGACTATCTGCATAGGCTAGAAAAATGGGCCAAACTCTGGTGCACCAAAATAAATGCCAGTAAAACAGCGCATGTAATATATAGCACCAGGAGACTAGATCAAGCACAAAGGTCAATGACTCTCCAGCTTAATGGATGCACTATAGCTAACAACAACCGCCACAAATACCTAGGTCTTCACCTGGACACCAAACTAAACTTTATGTTCCACATTGCGCAGCTCCGTGGCAGACTTATAGGCATAACTGTAAAACTTAAATGGCTATTAGGTAGACAGTCTAAACTTACTAGGAAATGCAAAGCACTTGTTTATAAACAGCTTATTGCACCTGTCTGGCATTATGCTCTTCCAATCTGGGGTGCCCTTGCATCAAATACTCAAGTATACCAAATCGACGTCCTTCAGAATAGAATCCTACGCAAAGCTACCAACACACCATGGTACACAAGAAATCAAGTAATGCTAGAATGCTATAACATAGCCTCTGCGGAAGACATTTTCTTGTCAAGCAGCACAAGGCTGGCCAACTCTCTTGCAAACCACCCTAACTATGAAGCCAGACAGCTCATCGTCAGCCCATATATTCCACTACGCCTTCAACGCAATAGATATGCTACTCAGCTCGAAACCTGTATCATCCCCCCTACAATCCCTAATCCCCCACCCACAACCTGAACCACAACTTCCGTCACTTATTAGAATGGCAGAAGCTGAGATAGCTAGCAGAAATCCAGTGCCTGCGCCGGCCCCGCGACGCTATCCTCCTATCAGAATGGACGAAGACCTTATTAACCATTACAGACGAGAACTTAGAAATGGATCCATTACAAGGGATAGAGTAGTTGAGAGGCTGCAGGGCCAGCACATCAATATCCAAAGATTAGTACTGCCAGACTTCCTAGTCATTGAGCAACGAGGACCCATGGAACTGTGGCCCTATGACCATCGACAGATTCAACAGCAACCAGTCCGCGTCTTGCCAGACGAACGCCAACCTTCACATGTGCATGCACCACAGACAGGACTCAGCCACAGACAGATGCTTCAACCCACTATCCAGCCCACATTGCAGCAGCTCCAAGCAGACATACAGCAACAAAATCTCCAATACCACACTACCCAACCACCGCCCTCAAATCTTCAACAGCAGCCACGCAGGCAGTTCCTCCAGCCAGATCAGCAGCGTTCCCGATCACTCGAAATACTTCAGCAGCTACTACAACAACTTTTCCCAAATGAATAACAAGCAAATAAAGGAAGATTTACTCTATTGTACTGTCTATCCCCAGCGCATAGAACAGGAGCACTTTATTACAAGAATAAATAGCAAATTCTAGTACACACAATTTCACAATCAAACTACACAAATCTACGCATATCAACACATTCATCGCTGACGGATTCATGCCCACGACTGCCTCAGCCGCAACCCCCACCAGACATTCGATGACCTTTGTAAAGAGAAAGATAATTAATCACAAATTATATACAATATAGATCAAACCTAATTAAACTCACCTATAACAGCTAAACACGCCTGATATACAGCTGCTACTCCTTGGCTGCTGTGCCCGCCGTCACCTGAAATATAAATTACATTTTAAAGCATTCATAAATACATATACCCTACTAATCCACCACTCACCTCGCCGGCTACATTCCGAAAGGAAAGTCTTATCTAAAATTATTAATAAACAAATAAATAATTATAAAAAAGGTATATAACCAAATTAATACGAACATCAATACTACCCTCCACAAATCACCTAGTTTCAGTCACTGGAATCCTATAAATAAAATAAACACAATTTAAATCAATAATTAAACACTACAAACACTAATTAATAATCAAATCTAATAATACTTATACTAAATACAACTCACTTTAAGAGAACCAACATGTCATCACTCATATGGAAACATTACTCAGCATAAGCCCACTGTTCACCTGTTATGGAAACCACAAAATTCAACAACTAATAAAACACATAATAAAATACATAAATAACTAATTCTCCTCCACCACGTCTTCTGAACCTGAAATGAATCAAACATAAATATAATCATTAAAAAAAAAAAAAGTAATATAACTCTACATAAACTAATTATAAACCTAAACAGCCATTCTTAAGCAAGCAAACAATTATACCATTAAAATACAAACCACAATCACCCTCATCGTTCTCATCATCTACTTGTCACCCTTAAAAAAAACTAAGAAAATCAAACAATAAAACAATAAACACCTGTTAAAATCAGATAACACAATGCATCCGCTCGCCGACTACCGTCAACATGATAATCTAACTAGAATGAATAACACATAACTAAATTCTCATTAATAAATACTAATATACAAATAAAAAAGCTAAACAAACATTAGAAAGCAATAAACTTTAAACTAACAACTAAACACAATATACATAATTAAAGAATAATAATATCTATATCAAATTCAACTCACCTAAAGAGGATCATCACCTCAACCATCATCAATCACATTGGAATATCATTCAGCATAAGCCCGCTCTTTACCTGTAAGGAAAACCACAAAGCCCAACTGCAATGAACAAATATAATAAAACACACCAGTACTAAACTCACCCTTATCACGACTTCTGGAACCTGGAATTAATTAAAATAAATTAAATCATTAAAAAGTAATATAATTTAAATAAACTAATTACAAACCTTTAACAGTCATTTTAATAAATATCAATACAAACAAAATTAAATAAATATTAAAAAAAAATAAACTTTAAACCAACAATTAAACACAATAAACATTATTAATCAGCAATTATATACAATAATCTCTATCCTAAATACTGCTCACCTGAAGAGGATCTACACGTCATCACTCAGCATAAGACCGCTCTTCACCCGTGAGGAAAATCACAAAGGCCAACTGCAAAGAAAACATATTACACAAAAAAATAACAAATTAATTATAAACTTAAACAGCTATCCTCACGCAAGCAACACAATTATATCATAAAATACAACCAATAATCACCCTTAACGCTTCCATCACCCGCTCGTAGCCCTAAAATAACAAAGCAAATCAAACAATAAATATTAAACGCCTGATTAAATCAGACAACACAGTTCAACCGCCCGCCGTCTACTGTCAGCCTAACTGGAAGAAATAACATTCAACTAAATACTCATCAATGAATATTAAATACAAATTAAAACAAAAAAGCTAATAATTATTAAAACAATAAACCTTAAACCAACAATTAAACACAATAAAAAAATAATTAATGAAATTATAATCCAACTCACCTTAAGAGGATCAACACGTCATCACTCACACTGGATCATCACTCAGCATAAGCCCGCCCTTCACCTGTGAGGAAAACCACAAAGGCCAACCGCATTGAACACACATAATAAAACACAAATACTAAACTCATCCTTACCACGTCGTCCTAACCTGGAATTAATTAAACATAAATTTAATCATTAAAAAAAAGTAATATAATCCTAAACATATTAATTATAAAGTTAAAACAGCCATGTTAATAAAGATTAATACAAATAAAAAATTAAATAAATATTAAAAAATTAAACATAATAAATTATCTATTATATATAATAATCTCTATCGTAAATACTGCTCACCTGAAGAGGATCTATACGTCATCACTCATCATCAGCCCGCCCTTCACCCGTGAGGAAAATCACAAAGACCAACTGTAAAGAAAACATATAATAATTAACTCACTTTTACCACGCCCCCTGTAACCTGAAACGTATCAAACATAAACATAATCATTAAAAATGTAATATAATTCTAAATAAATTAATTATAAACCTAAAACAGTCATCTTAATAAAAATTATTACAAACAAAATTAAAGAATACGAAAAAAAATAAACGTCAAACCAGCAATTAAACGCAATAAACATAATTAATCTGCAATTATATACAATAATCTCTACCCTAAATACTACTCACCTGAAGAGGATCTACACGTCATCACACAGCAAAAGGCTTCTTTTCACCCGGGAGGAAAATCACAAAGGCCAACTGCAAAGAAAACATATAATATAATAAAATACATAAATAAATAATTAATTACTCACCTTTACCACGCCTTCTATAACCTGAAGTCAACCAAACATAAATATGATCATTAAAAAAAAATAATAAACTAATTGTAAACTTAAACAGCCATCTTCACGCTCGCAACACAATTATATCATTAAATACAACCCATAATCACCCTCAACCCCTCCATCAACCGCTCGTCGACCTTAAACAACAAAGCAAATCAAACAATAAATAATAAACACCTGTTAAATCAGATAACACAGTTTAATCGCCCGCCGTCTACCGTTCAACATTTTAGTGCAACTAGAAGGACTAACATATAACTAAATACACATCAATAAATATAGAATACAATCAAAACTTAAATAGACAATAACGATAAACTTTAAACCAACATTCAAATTCAATTAATCAACATACAAGATTCTCTATATTACATACAACTAACCTGAAGAGGATCAGCACTTCATCACTCACAATGTAACTTTACTCATCATAAAACCCGCTCTTCATCAGTAAGGAAAAAACACGAAGCCCAACTGCGAGGAGTAACATATAACAGAATTCATAATAATCAACTTACCTTTACCATGTCTTCTCAAACGGGAATATAATCAAACACAAGTATAATGATTAATAAAATAATATAATGCTAGATAATTAATAATAAACCTAAACAGCCCCAATTATTGCAACCAATCAATTACATCACTGAAGTACAGCCTATAAATACCCCCTTCGTTTTAATCAGTTGCTCGCCACCCTTAAATAATACAACAAAACCAAATTTAAATAATATACACTTCTAAAACCAGACAACACATCTAAGCCAACTGCAGTCTTCTGTCAACTTATTAGCTGAACTATAACGAAAACATATAACTAAATATCTATCGATAAATACTAAACACAAGTACCAATAAAACAAGTAAACTAAATCTACCTACCTGCCATCCCGCTTACCGATTCCTCAGGATACAAATTTAAAAAAAAAAAAAGTTTATTCAAACAACTATATTGGAAATAAGCGTCTGCTGTCCACTAAACTATAATTCCCAATACAACAAGGCAACGAAACTGATTAACCCGCCACCCGTCGCTGGAATATTAAAGTAAAGTAATTCAAAAACAAACAATGCGAAAATTGCGCACTCCTTTACCATAAATGTTCGCTGGCATACCAAACTATAATAATCATAAACGCATCACGTCACTCGCTGCTTACAATCCAACATCCCGGAACAACACGCCAATTTAATAAGGCCAGCACCTCAGTCTTACACACCATACTAGTCACCGAATTGAATATAATCCACTAAAAGCTGTAAGCAAACAAAAAACCTCATCATAATATGCACATACTCATATCCTACTCAGATTCAGCTACAGCCTCTGCCACTCTACTCAATCAAATATCAAAATATCCTGCTAATACCCTTCACCTCCATACCAATAAGCATACATCTATTTGTCTAATCAGGCATACCAAACCCATCGATATTCTTTATTTAAAAATGTCAAGCCGCTCCTAAGCTTACTCCTCCACATATAGCATACAATACTGTCACTGTCCTTTACAAACTAAAATAACAAATCACTAGTCACTAGGATAATTCAGCTGTTCAAGCTGCAAAAAACAAAACCCATCCTTATGCGTAGCGACTGTGCTGACTCCATCTTATTGTCCAAACGAGCTTACTTATGCCAACTGAAACGAGAAAACAAATTTGTTCAATAGGAAACATCGGGCTCATACAGTGTAAATAGAACTCACCGTACACGCTCAGCATACCGCTGGCCATCACTATGTTGAAATAAACAAAATAATATGTTACAAGACAGCCCACTACACCGAGCAGGTAAACAACTTACCTATATATACATATCTGTTTACTGCCTCCGTACAAGACCTGTTGCTGTCAAACAGACCCTAGGGCAGCCATCCTCCAAACGCATCATACAGCAGATCACATTACGCCAGCTAGATTAATACAAACATAGCCATTAATAGTAAACTCATATTTAAGGCCGCATAAATTCAACTCACTTTAACACCGAGTGAGCTGCTAGCCACCGCTAACCTGAATAAAACAATAAAATACGCTAGATATAACACACTCCAATACACCAAATATGCTCAATACTCACCCATATGATATTCCTACTGTACTTGCCAGAAACCACCTTTCGTTTGCGCCTTCCGTAAACAAGCACACGTCAGACAGATCAACACTCATGTCAACTGCAGCTAATCAATCAGCTCACCGTATGGCCTTCAGTAAAGTGCCACACTCTATCCCTGCTATTGTCCTATCCAAGCAACAGATTGCATGGCGCCAACTGCATTAACCAAATGTTTGCATCCTGCAAACGCAATTCTTCAAACTGCATAGTTTGGATTTGCCAGTATCCACTGAGTACATCATCGATTGCCACAATCTATGATATAGCAAAATAGACGTTATAATAAGAAACTCACAATAATTAAATACATAGAATACCCACTTACTATGTGGATGCGATCACCATCTAGCTCTCCCAGCAGCCATATATATTTCTTCATAGCCGCTTCTCTAGTATATAGCGAAGACAACATACACTCTGCACCTACACTAAACTGAAAAGAAACCAAATTAATTGCCATTCATATGAACTGCAGCAACTCAAACAACTTACCATAGAACCTATAGAAACTTCCTTCCTTTAATCGACCTGTAAAACTAAAATTAATAACCAATAATTATTCACTTACTCATTGTTAACATGCACAAAACATATAATAATTATCATAACTGTCATCAAATTATTAAAATGCATTAACTCCTACAGCGCACACACTTTGCATGTACCCGCACATCTTGATTGTCCATCCCTGCTTTCATGTTTATGTTTACTCAATTATTCCTCATCATACATACTCACGCCGTACAACCTTATAATAAAAGTATTAATTAAACTTTAGCACACATACTAATATAGATATTTCACCAGACAGTAGTGCCAAACCCAACAAATCAACTAACAAATTATAAATATCTACTTACGCTAGCAGCGGCACAACTTATCTACCAATCGCAGCCCACTTCACATGTAAAGATCAGCTGCCCATTAACAGCGGACAATCAGCTGATCGCAACAGACCCGCCAAACGCAGCTAACTTCACGTCACACGTACTGCACAGAACTCCTCAACAGCGAACCTAGCAGCCGTTAAAACAGCTGCAACTAACAGTAGCTGCTATCAGCATACTTTTATGACTATTATTAAACATTGCTAATTATTAAAATTCAAAAACCCCGCCACATCCCTTTTGTTTTTGTTTATGGTGGCCGCTAATAACCTCGTAAATAAAGTATGAACTAATAAGCATAGCACACATACTAACATACATAACACCAAATAGTAGTACTTAAACCAACACTTTAACAAACACTTAATAAATTCCTTAAAGCTAACATGAGCATAACATTATTTACAGAGCGCAGCTGCTTACAACATATTTACTAACTACAGCCCACTTCACGTCACATGCATCACTCATAAGCTCCTATGAATCTTACAGCTGATAAAATCAATACCAGGGGTCTACTAACAGCAGACTGTTATTGCATACCTCTGCACATCATAGCGCCTAACAGCCGATTAACACAATTACATAGGACTCGCTAACAGTAGACTGTCATGCCTAATATTTCTTCTGCTGGAACTAATCCGAACAGCTGATCACACACCGCCAAATATCAACCAATCAACATATGTCCAAATTCACTAACAACTTTATTTATACAAATTAGCTTGCTACTAACCCTTACATATTTATTAATCAACTCCTGTATGCCATCCCCTCCAACACACGTACTTGGAAACCGATCCACATTGACACTTTTATTGCCTTGGGTTCCCCAATTGATTATTGTGGGCTCCTCAACAAATTAAATAATTTGTTGCTTGCAGCGCCATAGACCCCACATCGTCTGACCAGTTGTCCTTCAAACGCATCAGACAGCGGCTTGCATATCTCCATCTAAATAAAAAATACACAGTCATCAATATATAAACTCAGGACCGCAAACAGCATAAATAGAACTCACTTATAAACATGTATACTTCATGATTCTGCGACCACACTTCACACACCGGCAACTGCTTCAATCTATAAAATCCAGAAAACAGATATTATATTATCGCCACACTTTATCAAACACAAAATATACTCACTTACGCTCACTTGCGCAACGCCTCGCGCTATCCGCCCCTACAAGGATGCATGCACTTTCCCGCTCCCCAGCCACTGCCTTAGTACAGCACGAAGCTAACAAGTGCTCAGCACTCACGCTCAACTGGAAAGAAATCAAATATAATCAATATTCACAAAATATCAGTAAATCAACTTACTTACCATAGCACAGACAGTGTCTATGTCCATTAGCCGGCCTAGTAAATAATAATAAAAAATAATAACAAATAAATATAGTTACCAAACTCAGCTCACATCACAAGCAACAGTCAACGGCACACTAACAGCGATGCAATCAGCTGCTCAACTTATCTGGCTACTGCAGCGCACTTCATGTGACATGAAAATGTTCCTAACAGCGAACCTAACAGCCGCTAAACTCAATAACAGTGGGCTTGTTAACACTAATCTGTTATGGCGGTTATAAACATACCCCTACAGACAGATACCATTAACAGTGAATTTTAACAGTCATCAAATTCTTTAATAGGGGGTTCGCTAACAGCAACCTATTATGAACTCGCTAACTCACCACTTACAGCAGTATATTAAAACAATAATTACTTATAAACAATAATGACCAGCCTGATCCATAGACTAAAATCACAAAGCCACTTACTTCTACTAAAAAAAAAAAAAAACATACTAAACAATTGCAGGCAAACTAGCTAACTTTATAGCAACCACCTCAAAAGTATGCAGCAAACGACAGCACTTTCCCTTACCCACCTCCGCACTTCCGCTTCCCATATACTTGCTGACAACCCCAAGCTCAGCCTACGCACCCTACTATATAATTCCTAACCAGTTCTAGTTCCCCACCACCCTTACAGATGGACACTTCAGTCGCCAATTGTCAGCCTGGTAAGAAGATTACCCTGACCCCTATCTGGTACAAGGAAACCTTCCATAGCACGAAGCAAAATTCGGGCGCAAACATCATCCCATATCAAAAGCATGATGCCAGCCCACTCCAACAGGAAGGAAATGAATAAAGCACCTAAATTACTTTTGCGTACGCAAAAACTTCTAGGGCTTTCACCCATACACTCCCAAATTGTACTTAATCCATTAAGCACTGCACTTTGTATACTATTAAGCAACACACATGTCATAAATTTACAGTCTATTACTTTATTGTTAAAATAAGCATATCATTTACATGTATCAAAAACTAACACCATCACGACTCAACACACCCATTTCTACCATCAACCAAAGTCAACAGCAAATATGAAGCGGTACTCCCAATAGACGAAACTCCATCCACAACACGAACACTACAGGCACTTTATGCTCGCCAGCTATCATCTGAAATACACACCAATACAAACAAAATATCAACACCACTCAATTATAACATATTCTAAGATCTACTAAAAATGTTAATTAAGATATTATTTAAGTTTGTCAATTATATTTACAAGTTGCCCGCATGGGTAATAGAAATAAATATTAAACTATTTA
>JAEIFI010000189.1:0-24625 GCA_018901815.1 Zaprionus lachaisei
CTGTCTTGACTGTCTTGACTGTATTGACTGTCTTGACTGTATTGACTGTCTTGACTGTCTTGACTGTCTTGACTGTCTTGACTGTCTTGACTGTCTTGACTGTCTTGACTGTCTTGACTATGTGGCTGTCTTGACTGTCTTGACTGTCTTGACTGTGTGACTGTCTTGACTGTCTTGACTGTGTGACTGTCTTGACTGTGCTTGACAATGCGGCTGTCTTGACTGTCGCGGCCATACAAACTGGCTCGGACTGTCCTTGACGCTGTCCTGACTGTGTTGACTGTGCGGCTGTCTTGACTGTCTTGACTGTCTTGTACTGTCTTGACTGTCTTGACTGTGTTGACTGTGACTGTGTGACTGTCTGTGTGCTGTAAGTGGTCTGTGATTGCTGTGCTTCGGCAATCTGAGTCTGTCTTGGACTGTCCTGGTCTGTGTCTTGGACTGTATCTGGACTGTCTGGACTGTACAGATGCCTTAATGCTTATACTGTCTTGATTGTGAGGTGTGCTGTGCCTGTGCCGTGCTCAGTGCCTTGTGCCGCTGCGGGTGCTGTGCGAGGCTGTGTATTGCATTGCATGTGCCATACGGTCTTGAATGCTTGATGACTAATGCTGTGCCCATCTTGCTTTGCAATAGCCGTGCCATTGGATGTATTGACAATGCGGGTGCTATGCCATTGCTGTGCAGTTGCTTGAGTGCTTGTGCAGTGCTAAAAGTGCTTGTCGCAGCTGTAAGGGTGTGCAGTGCTTGACTATGGCTTGTGCCTTCGAGTGTCTTGGCTGTCTTGGCTGTCTTTGTGCCGGCTGTCTTGACTGTGCGGCTGTCGCGGCTGTGCCGGCTGGTGTGCTTGGTGCTGTCTGGTGACGGCCTTGTGCCAGCTGTCTAGACTGCCTTGACTGTGCCTGGAAGTGCCTGTCTTGTTCAGTGCCAGTGTCTTTGTAGTGCTTTACCTCCGTTTTCGAAGGCTGTCACTGCCTTGACGGTCGTGGACTGTCTTGACTGCCCGAGTGCTAGCAGTATTGCATGCCTTGACATGCCAGTTCATGCCCTGTCTTGACTATCTTGACTGACTTTGCTGTCCATTGCGGTCAGTGGAGAAAGATACTTATAGTGCGTGCGTTGGTATGAAATGTTTTTTGTATAGAATATTTATTTATTATGAAAAAAATTTAATTAATTATTTGTAAATTATTATTTTATTTTAATATTAAATTTTAATTAAGATTTAAAATTAAATCTTTAATATGTCTTCTGTGCTTGACGTGTGCTTGACTGTCTTCTGTCTTACTGTGTGGCTGTGCTGGCTGTCTTGACTGTCTTGACTGTCTTGACTGTCTTGACTGTCTTGACTGTCTTGACTGTCTTGACTGTGCTTGCTGTGCGGCTGTGCGGCTGTGCTTGACTGTGCGGCTGTCTTGACTGTGGGCTGTCTTGACTGTCTTGACTGTCTTGACTGTCTTGACTGTCTTGACTGTCTTGACTGTCTTGACTGTCTTGACTGTCTTGACTGTCTTGACTGTCTTGACTGTCTTGACTGTCTTGACTGTCTTGACTGTCTTGACTGTCTTGACTGTGCTTGACTGTCTTGACTGTCTTGACTGTCTTGACTGTCTTGACTGTCTTGACTGTCTTGACTGTCTTGACTGTCTTGACTGTGTTGACTGTCTTGACTGTCTTGACTGTCTTGACTGTCTTGACTGTCTTGACTGTCTTGACTGTCTTGACTGTCTTGACTGTCTTGACTGTCTTGACTGTCTTGGCTGTCTTGACTGTCTTGACTGTCTTGACTGTCTTGACTGTCTTGACTGTCTTGACTGTCTTGACTGTCTTGACTGTCTTGACTGTCTTGACTGTCTTGACTGTCTTGACTGTCTTGACTGTCTTGACTGTCTTGACTGTCTTGACGCTTGTCTTGACTGTCTTGACTGTCTTGACTGTCTTGACTGTCTTGACTGTCTTGACTGTTTGACTGTCTTGACTGTCTTGACTGTCTTGACTGTCTTGACTGTGTTGACTGTCTTGACTGTCTTGACTGTCTTGACTGTCTTGACTGTCTTGACTGTCTTGACTGTGTTGACTGTCTTGACTGTCTTGACTGTCTTGACTGTCTTGACTGTCTTGACTGTCTTGACTGTCTTTGACTGTCTTGACTGTCTTGACTGTCTTGACTGTGCTGACTGTCTTGACTGTCTTGACTGTCTGACTGTCTTGACTGTGCGGTGTCTGCAGTGTCTTGACGGTTTGAGTGCTTGTGTCGTGACTGTCAGTGCGGTGCTTGACTGTCTTGACTGTTTGCTGTGCGGTCCGTGCCGGTCTTGACTGTGCTTGACTGTGCTTGGGTGTCGTGACTGTCTTGTGTCTTGTCTGTCAGGTGCTTGTGCAGTGCTGTGCGGTTGTGGCTGTCTTGCCGGGTGCTTGTGCGAGTGGTGCTGCATGCAGTCTTGTGCATGTGCTGTCAGTGCAGTGCGATTGCTTGGTGCCGGGTGCTGTGCAGTGCCTGTGCGAATGCTTGCTGTCTTGTGGCTGTCTTGACTGTCTTGATTTGCTGTGTGTCTTGACTGTCTTGACTGTCTTGACTGTCTTGACTGTCTTGAGTGTCTTGACTGTCTTGACTGTCTTGACTGTCTTGACTGTCTTGACTGTCTTGACTGTCTTGTGTGTTGACTGTGCTTGACTGTGGGCTGTCTTGACTGTCTGGCTGTCTTGACTGTCTTGACTGTGCTGTGTCTTGACTGTCTTGACTGTGTGTCTTGACTGTCTTGACTGTCTTGACTGTCTTGAGCTGTCTTGACTGTCTTGACTGTCTTGACTGTGCTTGACTGTCTTGACTGTCTTGACTGTCTTGACTGTGCTTGGCTGTCTTGACTGTCTTGACTGTCTTGACTGTCTTGACTGTCTTGACTGTCTTGACTGTCTTGACTGTCTTGGCTGTGTGCTGTCTTGACTGTCTTGACTGTCTTGACTGTCTTGACTGTCTTGACTGTCTTGACTGTCTTGACTGTCTTGACTGTGCTTGACTGTCTTGACTGTCTTGACTGTCTTGACTGTCTTGACTGTCTTGACTGTCTTGACTGTCTGGCTGTCTTGACTGTCGCTGTCTTATGGACTGTCTTGACTGTCTTGGCTGTCTTGACTGTCTTGACTGTCTTGACTGTCTTGACTGTCTTGACTGTCTTGACTGTCTTGACTGTCTTGGCTGTCTTGACTGTCTTGACTGTCTTGACTGTTGGCTGCTGTGGCTGTTGTGCTGTGCTTGACTGTCTTGACTGTCTTGGCTGTCTTGACTGTCTTGACTGTTTGTGCTTGACTGTCTTGACTGTCTTGACTGTCTGTGCGTGCGCTGTTTGACTGTGCGGCGTGCTTGACTGTCTTGACTGTCTTGACTGTCTTGACTGTGCTGCTGTGCTGTGGCTGTCTTGACTGTGTCTTGGCTGTGCTTGACTGTCTTGACTGCCTGTGCGTCTTGCGCTGTGGGCTGTGCGTGCTGTGTTGACTGTCTTGACTGTCTGGTGACTGTCTTGACTGTTTGCGTCTTGACTGTCTTGACTGTCTTGATGCGGTGCTTGACTGTGCGGCTGTGCGGTGCTTGACTGTCTTGACTGTCGTGACTGTCTTGGCTGTGCTTGACTGTCTTGACTGTGCTTGACTGTGCTTGACTGTCTTGACTGTCTTGACTGTCTGTCGACTGTCTTGACTGTGACTGTCTTGACTGTGTGACTGTCTTGACTGTCTTGACTGTGGCTGTGCGGCTGTCTTGACTGTCTTGCTGTCTTGCTTTCTGTCTTGACTGTCTTGACTGTCTTGACTGTCTTGACTGTCTTGGCTGTCTTGACTGTCTTGACTGTGCTGCTGTGCGTGCTGTGCTTGACTGTCTTGACTGTCTTGACTGTCTTCTGTCGCGTGGCTGTCTTGACTGTCTTGACTGTCTTGACTGTCTTGACTGTCTTGACTGTCTTGACTGTCTGACTGTCTTGACTGTCTTGACTGTCTTGACTGTCTTGACTGTCTTGACTGTCTTGCTGTCTTGACTGTGGGCTGTCTTGACTGTCTTGACTGTCCGGCTGTGTTGACTGTCTTGACTGTCTTGACTGTCTTGACTGTCTTGACTGTCTTGACTGTCTTGACTGTCTTGACTGTCTTGACTGTGTTGACTGTGCGGCTGTCTTGGCTGTTGACTGTCTTGACTGTCTTGACTGTCTTGACTGTCTTGACTGTCTTGACTGTGCTTGGCTGTCTTGTGCTGTCTTGACTGTGCTTGACTGTCTTGACTGTCTTGACTGTCTTGACTGTCTTGACTGTCTTGACTGTCTTGGCTGTCTTGACTGTGCTTGGCTGTCTTGACTGTGCGGCTGTGCTGGCTGTCTTGACTGTCTTGGCTGTCTTGACTGTCTTGACTGTGTGACTGTCTTGACTGTCTTGACTGTCTTGACTGTCTTGACTGTCTTGACTGTCTTGACTGTCTTGACTGTCTTGACTGTGTTGACTGTCTTGACTGTCTTGACTGTCTTGACTGTCTTGACTGTCTTGACTGTCTTGACTGTCTTGACTGTCTTGACTGTCTTGACTGTCTTGACTGTCTTGACTGTCTTGACTGTCTTGACTGTCTTGACTGTCTTGGCTGTCTTGACTGTCTTGACTGTCTTGACTGTCTTGACTGTCTTGACTGTCTTGACTGTCTTGACTGTCTTGACTGTCTTGACTGTCTTGACTGTCTTGACTGTCTTGACTGTCTTGACTGTCTTGACTGTCTTGACTGTCTTGACTGTGCTTGACTGTCTTGACTGTCTTGACTGTCTGTTGACTGTCTTGACTGTCTTGACTGTCTTGACTGTCTTGACTGTCTTGACTGTCTTGACTGTCTTGACTGTCTTGACTGTCTTGACTGTCGGCTGTCTTGACTGTGTGTGCTGCTTGGCTGTCTTGACTGTCTTGACTGTCTTGACTGTCTTGACTGTCTTGTGACTGTCTTGACTGTGCTGGCTGTCTTGACTGTCTGTGCTGTCTGTGCGTCTGTGCTGTCTTGACTGTCTTGGACTGTCTGGACTGTCTTGGACTGTCTGGGCTGTCTTGACTGTGCTTGACTGTCTTGACTGTCGACTGTCTTGACAGTCTTGTGCGAGTGCTGGTGCTGTCTGTGCTGTCTTGACAGTCTTGATGTCTGTGCTGTGCGACTGTTTTGCGGTGCTTGTGCGGTGTGCTTGTGCAGTGCTGCGGGTGCTTGTGCGGATGCGGTGCATGCAGTGTGCTGTCGTGCAGTGCCTGTGCAGTGCTGTGCAGTGCTGTGCCGGTGAGTGTGCAGCCTGTGAGTGCCTGGTGTGTGACGTGCGCGTGTGACTTGTGACGGTGCTTGTGCAGTGCGTCTTGCTGTGCGGTGCTGTGCGGGTGCTGTGCGGTCTTGCGGCCGTGCTTGTGCGTGCGTGTGTTGACAGTGCTGTGTTATGTCTGACTGCTTGTGCGGCTGTGCGGTGTGCTGTGCTTGACTGCCAGTGCTTGACTGCTGGCTGTGCGGTGCTTGATGCAGTGCTGTGCGTGCTGTGCTGTCTGTGCGGTGCTGTGCTGTGCTTGACTGTGCTTGCTGTGCTGTGACTGCTTGACTGTGTGACTGTCTTGACTGTCGCTGTGCTTGGCTGTGTTGGCTGTCTTGACTGTCTTGACTGTCTTGACTGTCTTGACTGTCTTGACTGTCTTGACTGTCTTGACTGTCTTGACTGTCTGTCTTGGCTGTCTTGACTGTCTTGACTGTCTTGACTGTGCTTTTTGACTGTCTTGACTGTGCTTGACTGTCTTGACTGTCTTGACTGTCTTGACTGTCTTGACTGTCTTGACTGTCTTGACTGTCTTGACTGTCTTGACTGTCTTGACTGTCTTGACTGTCTTGACTGTGCTTGACTGTCTTGACTGTCTTGACTGTCTTGACTGTCTTGACTGTCTTGACTGTGCTTGACTGTCTTGACTGTCTTGACTGTCTTGACTGTCTTGACTGTCTTGACTGTCTTGACTGTCTTGACTGTCTTGACTGTCTTGACTGTCTTGGCTGTCTTGACTGTCTTGACTGTCTTGACTGTCTTGACTGTCTTGACTGTCTTGACTGTCTTGACTGTCTTGACTGTCTTGACTGTCTTGACTGTCTTGACTGTCTTGACTGTCTTGACTGTCTTGACTGTCTTGACTGTCTTGACTGTCTTGACTGTCTTGACTGTCTTGACTGTCTTGACTGTCTTGACTGTCTTGACTGTCTTGACTGTCTTGACTGTCTTGACTGTCTTGACTGTCTTGACTGTCTTGACTGTCTTGACTGTCTTGACTGTCTTGACTGTGGCTGTCTTGACTGCAGTGACTGTCTTGACTGTCTTGACTGTCTTGACTGTCTTGACTGTCTTGACTGTCTTGACTGTCTTGACTGTCTTGACTGTGCTTGACTGTCGTGATGTCTAGTGCTGTCTTGACTGTCTGTGCTGTCTTGTGCGAGTGCCTTGAGTGCGGGTGTCTTGTGTCTTGACTGCTGGTGCGGTCTTGTGCTGTGTGCGGTGCTTGGTGCCAGTGCGTGACAGTGCTTGTGCTTGACTGCCTGTGGGTGCTTGGCAGTCTGCTGTGCGGTGCGTGTGCAGTGCTGTGCCGTGCGAGTGCGTGCCGGTTTGTGCAGTGGACGTGCCCGGTGCTGTGAGTGCTTGTGCGAGTGCTTGTGCTGTCTTGTGCGAGTGCTTGTGCGGGTGCTGTGCAGTGAGTGTGCTGTGCAGTCTGTGCAGTGCTGTGCAGTGCGTGCGAGTGCCAGTGCGGCAGTGCGTGCAGTGCTGTGCGGCTGTCTGTGCTGTGCTGTGCTTGGCTGTCCTGCTGTCTTGACTGTGCGGCTGTCTTGACTGTCTTGACTGTCTTGACTGTCTGCTGTGCTGTCTTGACTGTCTTGACTGTCTTGGCTGTCTTGACTGTGCGGCTGTCTTGGGCTGTCTTGACTGTGCGGCTGTGCGGCTGTCTTGACTGTCTTGACTGTGCTTGGCTGTCTTGACTGTCTTGACTGTCTTGACTGTCTTGACTGTCTTGACTGTCTTGACTGTCTTGACTGTCTTGACTGTGCTTGACTGTCTTGACTGTCTGTGACTGTCTTGGCTGTCTTGGCTGTCTTGACTGTCTTGTGTCTTGACTGTCTTGACTGTCTTGACTGTCTTGACTGTCCGTGACTGTCTTGGCTGTCTTGACTGTCTTGACTGTCTTGACTGTCTTGACTGTCTTGACTGTCTTGACTGTCTTGACTGTGCGGCTGTCTTGACTGTCTTGACTGTCTTGACTGTCGTGACTGTCTTGACTGTCTTGTGCTGTCTTGACTGTCTTGACTGTCTTGACTGTCTTGTGCTGTCTTGACTGTGCTTGACTGTGCCTGGCTGTCTTGACTGTCTTGACTGTCGTGCTGTCTTGACTGTCTTGTGCTGACTGTCTTGGCTGTCTTGGCTGTTTGATGCTGTGCGGCTGTGACTGTCTTGACTGTCTTGACTGTCTTGACTGTGCGGCTGTCTTGACTGTCTGGTCTGTCTGTGACTGTCTGGACTGTGCTTGACTGCTGTGGCTGTCTTGACTGTCGTGACTGTCGTGACTGTCTTGCGTGCGGACTGTCTTGACTGTCAGTGCCTGTGCGGGTGTCGTGCTAGTGCTTGTGCAGTGCTTGTGCGGTCTTGATGTCAGTGTGCGAGTGCTGTCAGTGCTGGTGATTGTGCGAAGTGCCTGTCGGTGCGGTGCTGCGAGTGCTGTGACTGCTGAGTGCTTGTGCGGTGCTTGTGCAGTGCCGGAGTGCTGTGCGAGTGCTTGTGCGAGTACTTGCGAGTGCGGTGCCAGTGCGTGCGGTGCTTGTGCAGTGCCTGTGCGGGTGCTTGTGCGGTGCCGTGCGGGTGCGTCGGTGCGTGCCGAGTGCATGCGGGGGTGCTGTGCAGTGCATGCTGACTTGTGCGGGAGTGCTGTGCAGTGCTTGTGCAGTGCTCGTGCGGGTGCTTGTGCGGTGCTTGTGCAGTGCTGTGCGTGCGTGCTTGTGCAGTGCTGTGCGAGTGCTGTGCGGGTGTCATGTGTCGTGACTGCTTGATGTGCTGAGTGTCAAGACTGTGCTTGTGCAGTGCGTGCAGTGCTGTGCCTGGTGCTGGTGACTGCCAAGATGTGCTTGTGCAGTGCTTGAGTGTCATGCAGTGCCTTGTGCCTTGACTGTGCTTGGCTGTGCGGCTGCTTGGCTGTGCGGCTGTCTTGACTGTCTGTGACTGTCGGCTGTGCGCCGTGCCTGTGCTTGGCTGTCTTGACTGTCTTGACTGTCTTGACTGTCTTGACTGTCTTGACTGTCTTGACTGTCTTGACTGTCTGGCTGTCTTGACTGTCTTGACTGTCTTGACTGTCTTGACTGTCTTGACTGTCTTGACTGTGCTTGGCTGTCTTGACTGTCTTGGCTGTGTTGACTGTCTTGACTGTCTTGACTGTCTTGACTGTCTTGACTGTCTTGACTGTCTTGACTGTCTTGACTGTCTTGACTGTCTTGACTGTCTTGACTGTCTTGACTGTTTGGCTGTGCTGACTGTTTGACTGTCTTGGCTGTGCGGCTGTCTTGACTGTCTGGCTGTCTTGACTGTCTTGACTGTCTTGACTGTCTTGACTGTCTTGACTGTGTTGACTGTCTTGACTGTCTTGACTGTCTTGACTGTCTGTGCTGTGTGACTGTCTTGACTGTCTTGGCTGTGACTTGTGCTTGACTGTCTTGACTGTCTTGACTGTGCGGCTGTGCTTGACTGTGGGCTGTCTTGACTGTCTGACTGTCTTGTCGGTGACTGTCCTGGCTGTCTGTGACTGTCTTGACTGTCTTGACTGTGCGGTGCTGTACGTTGTGTTGACTGTCTTGACTGTCTTGACTGTCTTGACTGTCTGCTGTGCTTGTGCAGTGAGTTATGCAGTACTTGTGTGCGTGGTGCTGTGCGAGTGCCCGTGCGGTGCTGTTGATGTGCGTGCAGCCGGGTGCGTGCAGTGCGGTGCGTGCTTGTGCAGTGCCGGATTACTTGTGCAGTGCTGTGCAGTGCGGATTGTGCAGTGCCGGTGCTTGTGCGTTGGAGTGCTGTGAGTGCTGTGCGGTACTTGTGCAGTGCTTGTGCAGTGCTGGTGTGCGAGTGCTTGTACGGGTGCTTGTGCGGTGCTTGTGCGGTGCGTGCATGGTGCGTGCAGTGCGGTGCGTGCGTCGGTGCTTGTGCGGTGCTGTGCGGTGCTTGTGCAGTGCGTGCGTGCTGTGCGTGCGGTGCTGTGCAGTGCTTGTGCCAGTGCTTGTGCAGTGCCTGTGCGAAGTGCTTGTGCTTGGTGCTTGTGCCAGTGCTGACTGTGCAGTGCTGTGCAGTGCCTGTGCGGTGCGTCGGGTGCGTGCAGTGCTTGTGCAGTGCTTGTGCGGCTTGTGCGTATTGTGTGTGCTGTGCGGTGCTGTGCAGTGCTGTGCGATTGCTTGTGCAGTGCTTGAGTCTTGCGGGTACTTGTGCGTGCCCGTGCGTGCTGTACGGAGTGCCCTGTGCAGTGCTGGTGCTGCGTGCCTGCGTGACTGTGTGCTGATGGCTGTTGCTTGCAGTGCTGCCGGTGCTTGTGCAGTGCTGTGCCGGTGCGTGCAGTGCCTGTGCAGTGCGTGCGGTGCTTGTGCGGTGCTGTGCAGTGACTGTGCGGAGTGCTGTGCCAGTGCTTGATGCGAGTGCTGTGCATGTGCTTGTGCCGGTACTTGTGCCGAAGTGCTGTGCCGAGTGCTGTGCGAGTGCTTGTGCGAGTGCTGTGCGGTGCTTGTGCAGGGTACGTGTTGACTGCCAGTGCAGCAAGATGCCTGGTCAGTGCAGTGCAATGCAGTCTTGCGGTGCATGCGTCGTGCAGTGCTTGTGCGGTCTTGTGCAGTGCTTGTAGCGAGTCCTGTGGGTGCTTGTGACAGGTGCTTGTGCAGTGCGTGCGGAGCCCATGCAGTGCCGTGCAGTGCTGTGCGGCTGTGTGCCTGCTGTGGCGGCTGTCCGGCTGTGCGGCTGTGCGGCTGTGCGTGCTGTGTGCGGCTGTGCTGTGCTGTGCGGCTGCTGTGCTTGTGCTGTCTTGACTGTGCTTGACTGTGCGGTGTGCTGTGCAGTGCTTGTGCTGTCTTGACTGTCTTGGCTGTCTTGACTGTCTGTGACTGTCTTGGCTGTCTGTGGCTGTCTTGAATGTGTTGACTGTCTTGACTGTCGCTTGACTGTCTTGACTGTCTGTGCAGTGTGCTGTCTTGTGACTGTGCGCTGTGTGCTGTGTTGACTGTGCTTGACTGTGTTGACTGTGCTTGACTGTGCGAGTGCTTGCTGTGCTTGACTGTGCGGCTGTGTTTGCTTGGCTGTGACTGTGCGGCTGTGCTTGGCTGTCTTGACTGTCTTGACTGTCTTGCCTGTGGGCTGTCGTGCTGTGCGGCTGTGCTTGACTGTCTTGACTGTCTTGGCTGTGCTTGACTGTGGCTGTCTTGGCTGTCTTGACTGTCCGTGCTGTCTTGACTGTCTTGACTGTCTTGACTGTCTTGACTGTCTTGACTGTGCTGACGTGTGCTTGACTGTCTTGATGCTGTCTTGGCTGTGCGGCTGTGCGGCTGTGCTTGGCTGTCTTGACTGTCTTGACTGTCTTGACTGTCTTGACTGTCTTGGCTGTCTTGACTGTCTTGACTGTCTTGACTGTCTTGACTGTGCTTGACTGTCTTGACTGTGCTTGACTGTCTTGACTGTCTTGACTGTCTTGACTTGACTGTCTTGACTGTGCTTGACTGTCTTGACTGTCTTGACTGTCTTGACTGTCTTGACTGTCTGGACTGTCTTGACTGTCTAGACTGTGTTGACTGTCTTGACTGTCTTGACTGTCTTGACTGTTGACTGTGCTTGACTGTCTTGACTGTCTTGACTGTCTTGACTGTCTTGACTGTCTTGACTGTCTTGACTGTCTTGACTGTCTTGACTGTCTTGACTGTGTTGACTGTGACTGTCTAGACTGTCTTGACTGTGCTAGACTGTCTGGACTGTGCGGCTGTCTTGGCTGTCTTGACTGTCTTGGCTGTGCTGGGCTGTCTTGACTGTCTTGACTGTCTTGACTGTCTTGACTGTCTTGACTGTCTTGACTGTCTTGACTGTCTTGACTGTCTTGACTGTCTGTGACTGTCTTGACTGTCTGACTGTGCATGACTGTCGGCTGTTGACTGTGCTGGACTGTCTAGACTGTCAGTGACTGTCATGGACTGTCAGTACTGTCTGACTGTGCTGATCAGGCTGTCGGCTGTGCGACTGTCTAGACTGTCTTGACTGTCTTGACTGTCTGGACTGTCTTGACTTGTGCGTGCTGTGTGCGGTGCGCGTGCGGCTGTGCGGTGCTGTGCAGTGCTGTGTCTGTGCTGTGCCGAGTGCCCGTGCAGGCTTGCTGTGTGCTTGTGCAGTCTTGTGCAGTGCTTGTGCGGTGTGTGCAGTGCTTGTGCGGTGCTGTGCAGTGCTTGTGCAGTGCTTGTGCAGTGCTGTGCAGTGCTTGTGCGGGTGCTTGTGCAGTGCTTGTGCAGTGCTTGTGCGGTGCTGTGCGGTGCAGTGCTTGTGCGGTGCGGTGCTGTGCGGTGCTGTGCAGTGCTTGTGCGGTGCTTGTGCAGTGCTTGTGCGAGTGCGTGCAGTGCTTGTGCAGTGCTTGTGCAGTGCTGTGCGGTGCTTGTGCGGTGCTTGTGCGTGTGCAGTGCTGTGCGCGGTGCTTGTGCAGTGCTTGTGCGGTGCTTGTGCGGTGCGTGCAGTGCTGTGTGTGTGCAGTGCTGTGCAGTGCTGTGCAGTGCTTGTGCAGTGCTTGTGCCGGGTGCTTGTGCGGTGCTTGTGCAGTGCTGTGCAGTGCTGTGCAGTGCTGTGCAGTGCTGTGCCCGGTGCTGTGTGCGGTGCTTGTGCGTGCGGTGCTGTGCGGTGCTTGTGCGGTGCTGTGCAGTGCTTGTGCAGTGCTGTGCAGTGCTTGTGCAGTGCTTGTGCAGTGCTTGTGCAGTGCTTGTGCAGTGCTTGTGCGAGTGCTTGTGCAGTGCTGTGCGGTGCTGTGCGAGTGCTGTGCGGTGCTGTGTGCAGTGCTTGTGCGGTGCTGTGCGGTGCGTGCGGTGCTTGTGCAGTGCTTGTGCAGTGCTTGTGCAGTGCTTGTGCAGTGCTGTGCAGTGCTTGTGCAGTGCTGTGCGGTGCTGTGCGGTGCGTGCTTGTGCGTGCTGTGCGTGCGGTGCCTGTGCAGTGCTGTGCAGTGCTTGTGCGGTGCTTGTGCAGTGCTTGTGCAGTGCTTGTGCAGTGCTGTGCAGTGCTTGTGCAGTGCTGTGCAGTGCTTGTGCAGTGCTTGTGCAGTGCTTGTGCAGTGCTTGTGCAGTGCTTGTGCAGTGCCGTGCAGTGCTTGTGCAGTGCTTGTGCAGTGCTTGTGCAGTGCTGTGCGTGCGGTGCTTGTGCGGTGCTTGTGCGGTGCTTGTGCGGTGCTTGTGCAGTGCTGTGCGGTGCTTGTGCGGTGCTTGTGCAGTGCTTGTGCGGGTGCTTGTGCAGTGCTTGTGCAGTGCTGTGCGGTGCTTGTGCAGTGCTGTGCGGTGCTGTGCAGTGCTTGTGCAGTGCCTGTTGTGCAGTGCTTGTGCGGTGCTTGTGCAGTGCTGTGCAGTGCTTGTGCAGTGCTTGTGCGGTGCTGTGTGCAGTGCTGTGCGAGTGCTGTGCAGTGCGTGCGGTGCTTGTGCGGTGTGTGCAGTGCTTGTGCGGTGCTTGTGCAGTGCTTGTGCAGTGCTTGTGCAGTGCTTGTGCAGTGCTTGTGCAGTGCTGTGCAGTGCTTGTGCGGTGTGCGGTGCGGTGCTTGTGCAGTGCTTGTGCAGTGCTTGTGCGGTGCTTGTGCAGTGCTTGTGCAGTGCTGTGTGCAGTGCTGTGCAGTGCTTGTGCAGTGCTTGTGCAGTGCTTGTGCAGTGCTGTGCAGTGCTTGTGCAGTGCTGTGCGGTGCAGTGCTTGTGCAGTGCTTGTGCAGTGCTTGTGCGGTGCTTGTGCGGGTGCTTGTGCGGTGCGTGCTTGTGCGGTGCTGTGCGGTGCTTGTGCAGTGCTTGTGCAGTGCTGTGCGGGTGCTGTGCGAGTGCTTGTGCGGTGCTTGTGCGGTGCTTGTGCGGTGCTTGTGCAGTGCTGTGCAGTGCTGTGCGAGTGCTTGTGCGGTGCTGTGTGTGCAGTGCTTGTGCTGTGCAGTGCTGTGCAGTGCTGTGCAGTGCTTGTGCAGTGCTTGTGCAGTGCGGCTGTGCAGTGCGGTGCGGTGCTGTGTGCGTGTGCAGTGCTGTGCAGTGCTTGTGCGAGTGCTGTGCAGTGCTGTGCAGTGCTTGTGCGGTGCTTGTGCGGTGCGGTGTGCTGTGCGGTGCTGTGCAGTGCTGTGCAGTGCCTGTGCGGGTGCTGTGCAGTGCTGTGCAGTGCTGTGCAGTGCTTGTGCAGTGCTGTGCGGTGCTGTGCGGGCTGCTTGCGGTGCTGTGCGGGTGCCTGTGCAGTGGCTTGTGCGGTGCTGTGTGCAGTGCTGTGCAGTGCTGTGCGTGCTGTGCAGTGCCTGTGCAGTGCCTGTGCGGTGCTGTGCAGTGCTGTGCTGCGGGCGTGCTGTCTTGGCTTGAGTGCCTGTGGGTGCTGTGCAGTCTTGGCAGTCTTGTGCAGTGCTTGTGCAGTGTGCGTGGATGCTTGCTGTCTGTGCAGTCTTGCTGAGTGCTGTGCAGTGCTGTGCAGGGTGTGTCTTGCGGTGCGTGTGTCTTGCGTCTGTGGGTGCCTGTGCGGTGCTGTGTCGGTGCGTTTGCTGTGCAGTGCTGTGCGCTGCAGTGCTGTGCGGTGCTGTGTGCGGGTGCTTGTGCAGTGCTGTGCAGTGCTTGTGCTGAGGTGCTTGTGCGGTGCTGTGCGGTGTCGTGCGTCTGCGGTGCGTGCGTGTGCTGTGCAGTGCTGTGCGAGTGCTGTGCAGTGCTGTGCGGGTGCTGTGCAGGGTGCGTGCGGTGCTGTGCAGTGCTGTGCGGTGCTGTGCAGTGCTTGTGCAGTGCTTGTGCGGTGCTGTGCAGTGCTGTGCAGTGCTTGTGCAGTGCTGCGGTGCTTGTGCGGTGCTTGTGCGGTGCTGTGCAGTGCTTGTGCGAGTGCTGTGCAGTGCTTGTGCGGTCTTGTGCAGTGCGGGTTGTGCAGTGCTGTGCGGGTGCTTGTGCAGTGCTGTGCAGTGCTGTGCAGTGCTTGTGCAGTGCTTGTGCAGTGCTGTGCGAGTGCTTGTGCGAGTGCTGTGCAGTGCTTGTGCAGTGCTTGTGCAGTGCGTGCAGTGCTTGTGCAGTGCTGTGCAGTGCTTGTGCAGTGCTTGTGCGAGTGCTTGTGCAGTGCTTGTGCAGTGCTTGTGCAGTGCGTGCCGGGTGCTGTGCGAGTGCTTGTGCAGTGCTTGTGCAGTGCTGTGCGGTGCTGTGCAGTGCTGTGCGGTGCGTGCGTGGGTGCTTGTGCAGTGCGTGCAGTGCTTGTGCAGTGCTGTGTGCAGTGCTTGTGCAGTGCGTGTGCAGTGCTGTGCAGTGCTTGTGCAGTGCTTGTGCAGTGCTTGTGCGGTGCTTGTGCAGTGCTTGTGCAGTGCTGTGCAGTGCTTGTGCAGTGCTTGTGCGAGTGCTGTGCAGTGCTGTGCGGTGCTTGTGCAGTGCTGTGCGGTGCTTGTGCAGTGCTTGTGCAGTGCTGTGCAGTGCTGTGCAGTGCTTGTGCAGTGCTGTGCAGTGCTTGTGCGGTGCTTGTGCGAGTGCTTGTGCAGTGCTTGTGCGGAGTGCTTGTGCGGGTGCTTGTGCAGTGCGTGCAGTGCTTGTGCAGTGCTTGTGCGAGTGCTGTGCGAGTGCTTGTGCAGTGCTTGTGCGAGTGCTTGTGCGGTGCAGTGCTGTGCAGTGCTTGTGCAGTGCTTGTGCAGTGCTTGTGCGAGTGCTGTGCGGTGCTGTGCAGTGCTGTGCAGTGCTTGTGCAGTGCTTGTGTGCTTGTGCTGGCTGTCTTGACAGTGCTTGGCTGTGCTTGACTGTGCGGCTGTGCGTGCTGTGCTGGCTGTGCGGCTGTGCCTGGCTGTGCTTGGCTGTGCTTGGCTGTCTTGACTGTCTTGACTGTCTTGACTGTGCTTGACTGTCTTGACTGTCTTGACTGTCTTGACTGTCTTGACTGTCTTGACTGTCTTGACTGTCTTGACTGTGCTGTGTGCTGTCTTGACTGTTTGACTGTCTTGACTGTCTTAACTGTCTTGACTGTCTTGACTGTCTTGACTGTCTTGACTGTCTTGACTGTCTTGACTGTCTTGACTGTCTTGGCTGTCTTGACTGTGCTTGTGCGGTGCTGTGCTGTGCTGTCTTGCTGTCTTGACTGTCTTGACTGTCTTGACTGTCTTGACTGTCTTGTGCTGTTGTGCTGTCTTGACTGTCTTGACTGTCTTGACTGTGCTTGACTGTCTTGACTGTCTTGACTGTGTTGACTGTGTGCTGTGCTTGGCGTGTCTTGACTGTCTTGACTGTCTTGACTGTCTTGACTGTCTGTGACTGTCTTGACTGTCTTGACTGTCTTGGCTGTCTTGACTGTGACTGTCTTGACTGTGCGTGCTGTCTTGGCTGTCTTGACTGTGCTGTGACTGTCTTGACTGTCTTGACTGTCTTGCTGTTGCTGTCCTTGTGCTGTGCGGCTGTCTTGACTGTCTTGACTGTCTTGACTGTCTTGTGCGTGCTTGACTGTGCTTGACTGTGTTGACTGTCTTGTGTGCTTGGCAGTGCTTGACTGTGTGTGCGGCGTGCTTGAGTGTCTTGACTGTCTTGTGCAGTGTGCGTGTCTTGACTGTGCTGTGCGGTGCAGTCTTGACTGTCTTGACAGTGCGTGCTGTCTGCCGGTGCTGTCTTGACTGTGCGGTGTGGCAGTGCTGTGTGCTGTGAGTGCTTGTGAGTGCTGTGCAGTGCTGTGCAGTGCTTGACTGTGCGGACTGTGCAGAGTGCTTGTGCAGTGCTTGTGCGGTGCTGTGCGGTGCTGTGCAGTGCGTGCAGTGCTTGTGCAGTGCTGTGCGGGTGCTTGTGCCGGTGCTGTGTGCGGTGCTGTGCGGTGCTTGTGCTGCGGTGCTGTGCGGTGCTGTGCGGTGCTGTGCGAGTGCTTGTGCGGGTGCGTGCGGGTGCTTGTGCGGGTGCTTGTGCCAGTGCTGTGCAGTGCTTGTGCAGTGCTGTGCAGTGCTTGTGCGGTGCTTGTGCGGTGCTTGTGCGGTGCTGTGCCGGTGCCGTGCAGTGCTTGTGCAGTGCTTGTGCGGTGCGTGCTGTGCAGTGCTTGTGCGAAGTGCTTGTGCAGTGCTTGTGCAGTGCTTGTGCGGTGCTTGTGCGGGTGCTTGTGCGGGTGCTTGTGCGAGTGCTGTGCGGGTGCGTGCAGTGCTTGTGCGGGTGCTTGTGCGGTGCTGTGCAGTGCTGTGCTGGTGCTGTGCAGTGCTGTGCGGTGCTGTGCGGTGCGTGCGAGTGCTTGTGCGGTGCTTGTGCGAGTGCGTGTGAGTGTGTGCGGTGTCTGTGCTGTGTGTGCTGTGTGCGGTCATGCTGTGCGTGCGGCGTGTGCTGCATGCTGTCTTGTGCGATGACTTGGCTGTGCGGTGCCGTGCTGTGACGGTGCTTGGCTGGTGACTGTGCTTGACTGTCTGTGCGACTGTGCGACTGTCCGGCTGTCTTGGCTGTGCGGTGGCTGTCTTGACTGTGCGGCTGACTGTCTTGACTGTGCTTTGGCTGTCTTGACTGTCTTGACTGTGCTTGGCTGTCTTGACTGTCTTGACTGTCTTGACTGTCTTGACTGTCTTGACTGTCTTGACTGTCTTGACTGTCTTGGCTGTCTTGACTGTGTGACTGTCTTGACTGTCTTGACTGTCTTGACTGTCTTGACTGTGTCTTGACTGTCTTGGCTGTCTTGACTGTGCTTGACTGTGCGCTGTGGCTGTCTTGACTGTCTTGACTGTCTTGACTGTCTTGACTGTCTTGAGCTGTCTTGACTGTCTTGGCTGTCTTGACTGTCTTGACTGTCTTGACTGTCTTGACTGTCTTGACTGTCTTGACTGTCTTGGCTGTCTTGACTGTCTTGACTGTCTTGGCTGGCTGTCTTGACTGTCTTGACTGTCTTGACTGTCTTGACTGTCTTGACTGTCTTGACTGTCTTGACTGTCTTGACTGTCTTGACTGTCTTGACTGTCTTGACTGTCTTGACTGTCTTGACTGTCTTGACTGTGCGGCTGTCTTGACTGTCTTGACTGTCTTGACTGTCTTGACTGTCTTGACTGTCTTGACTGTCTGCTGTTGGCTGTCTTGACTGTCTTGACTGTCTTGACTGTCTTGACTGTCTTGACTGTCTTGACTGTCTTGACTGTCTTGACTGTCTTGACTGTCTTGACTGTCTTGACTGTCTTGACTGTCTTGACTGTCTTGACTGTCTTGACTGTCTTGACTGTCTTGACTGTCTTGACTGTCTTGACTGTCTTGACTGTCTTGACTGTCTTGACTGTCTTGGCTGTCTTGACTGTTGACTGTCTTGACTGTCTTGACTGTCTTGACTGTCTTGGCTGTCTTGACTGTCTTGACTGTCTTGACTGTCTTGACTGTCTTGACTGTCTTGACTGTGCGGCTGTCTTGACTGTCTTGACTGTCTTGACTGTCTTGACTGTGCGGCTGCTGTCTTGACTGTCTTGACTGTCTTGACTGTCTTGACTGTCCTGACTGTCTTGACTGTCTTGACTGTCTTGACTGTCTTGACTGTCTTGACTGTCTTGACTGTCTTGACTGTCTTGACTGTCTTGACTGTCTTGACTGTCTTGACTGTTGACTGTCTGTGTTGACTGTCTTGACTGTCTTGACTGTGGCTGTGCGTGCTGACTGTCTTGACTGTCTTGACTGTCTTGACTGTCTGGTCTGTCTTGACAGTCTGGACTGTCTGGACTGTCTGGACTGCCTTGCTGTTTGACTGTTGTGCGGTGCTTGTGCAGTGCTTGTGCGGTGCTGGTGCTGTCTTGACTGTCTTGTGCGAGTGCCGTGCAGTGCGTGCAGTGCTGTGCGAGTCTTGTGCAGTGCTGTGCCGAGTGTGACTGTGCTGTGCTGTGCTGAGTGCTTGTGCCAGTGTGCGATGTACTTGCTGGTGCTATGCAGCTGTGCGGCTGTGCGTGCTGTGTGCGACTGTCTTGTGCGTGCTGTCTTGACTGTCTTGACTGCTGTGCGCTGTCTTGCGGTCTTGCTGTCTTGACTGTCTTGACTGTCTTGACTGTCTTGGTGCTGCGTGTCTTGACTGTCTTGACTGTCTTGCGTGTCTTGACTGTGGGCTTGTGCGGTGTGCTGTCTTGGCTGTGCTGTGCGGCTGTCTTGACTGTGCTTGACTGTCTTGACTGTCTTGACTGTGCTTGACTGTCTTGACTGTCTTGACTGTCTTGACTGTCTTGACTGTCTTGACTGTCTTGGCTGTGCTGTCTTGACTGTCTTGACTGTCTTGACTGTCTTGACTGTCTGACTGTCTTGACTGTCTTGACTGTCTTGACTGTCTTGACTGTCTTGACTGTCTTGACTGTCTTGACTGTCTTGACTGTCTTGACTGTCTTGACTGTCTTGACTGTCTTGACTGTCTTGACTGTCTTGACTGTCTTGACTGTCTTGACTGTCTTGACTGTCTTGACTGTCTTGACTGTCTTGACTGTCTTGACTGTCTTGACTGTCGGCTGTCTTGACTGTCTTGACTGTCTTGACTGTCTTGACTGTCTTGACTGTCTTGACTGTCTTGACTGTCTTGACTGTCTTGACTGTCTTGACTGTCTTGACTGTCTTGACTGTCTTGGCTGTCTTGACTGTCTTGACTGTCTTGACTGTCTTGACTGTCTTGACTGTCTTGACTGTCTTGACTGTCTTGACTGTCTTGTGACTGTCTTGACTGTCTTGACTGTCTTGACTGTCTTGACTGTCTTGACTGTCTTGACTGTCTTGACTGTCTTGACTGTCTTGACTGTGTTGACTGTCTTGACTGTCTTGACTGTCTTGACTGTCTTGACTGTCTTGACTGTCTTGACTGTCTTGACTGTTGACTGTCTTGACTGTCTTGACTGTCTTGACTGTCTTGACTGTCTTGACTGTCTTGACTGTCTTGACTGTCTTGACTGTCTTGACTGTCTTGACTGTCTTGACTGTCTTGACTGATTCTACTTGTGTCTTGACTGTGTGCAGGCTGTGTTTGACTGTCTTGACTGTCTTGACTGTCTGTGTTTTGTCTTATGTGTGACAGTCTTTATCTGTGACTGTGCTGACTGTCTTGACTGTCTTGACTGTGTTGACTGTCTTGACTGTCTTGACTGTGTTGACTGTCTTGACTGTCTTGACTGATTGACTGTCTTGACTGTCTTGACTGTCTTGACTGTCTTTGACTGTTGTTGACTGTCGGCTGTGTTGACTGTCTTGACTGTCTTGACTGTCTAAGCTGTCTTGACTGTCTTGACTGTCTTGACTGTCTTGACTGTTTTGAGCTGTCTTGACTGTCTGACTGTCTTGACTGTCCTTGACTGTCTTGACTGTCTTGACTGTCTTGACTGTCTTGACTGTCTTGACTGTCTTGACTGTCGGTTGTGACTGTTTGACTGTCTTGACTGTCTTGACTGTCTTGACTGTCTTGACTGTCTTGACTGTCTTGACTGTGTTGTACTGTCTTGACTGTCTGTGACTGTGTTGACTGTGTGGACTGTCTTGACAGTCTGGACTGTCTGGTACTGTCTGTGACTGTCTTGACTGTCTTGTCTGTCTTGAATTTGTGTGTGGTTTTGACTGTCTTTGACTGTCTGTGTCTGTCTTGTACAGTGTTGTCCGAGGTCTTGTCTGGTCTGTCTGGTCTGTGTGGTCTGTCTGGTCTGTCCGGGTCTGTCTGGTACTGTCGGAGTGCAATGCAGGGCATGTGCGGTCTGTGCTGGTCTGCCGGGTGCGGATCACTTGCAAGTGCTTGTGCCGAGTGCTGTGCCGGTCTATGCAGCTGTACGGCTGTACGGCTGTCTCGTACGGTCTGTGCTGTCTTGACTGTCTTGCCTGTCTGAGTCTTGCTGTCTTGACTGATGTTGACTGTCTTGACTGTCTTGTCTGTCTGGTGCTGTCTCGTCTGTCTTGACTGTCTTGTGCTGTCTTGACTGTCTTGACTGTCTTGACTGTCTTGACTGTCTTGAGCTGTCTTGACTGTCTTGACTGTCTTGACTGTCTTGACTGTCTTGACTGTCTTGACTGTCTTGACTGTCTTGACTGTCTTGACTGTCTTGTCTGTCTTGACTGTCTTGACTGTCTTGACTGTCTTGACTGTCTTGACTGTATTGACTGTCTTGACTGTCTTGACTGTCTTGACTGTCTTGAATGTGTTGACTGTCTTGACTGTCTTGACTGTCTTGAATGTGTTGACTGTCTTGATTGTCTTGACTGTCTTGACTGTCTTGACTGTCTTGACTGTCTTGACTGTCTTGACTGTCTTGACTGTCTTGACTGTCTTGACTGTCTTGACTGTCTTGACTGTCTTGACTGTCTTGACTGTCTTGACTGTCTTGACTGTCTTGACTGTCTTGACTGTCTTGACTGTCTTGACTGTCTTGACTGTCTTGACTGTCTTGACTGTCTTGACTGTCTTGACTGTCTTGACTGTCTTGACTGTCTTGACTGTCTTGACTGTCTTGACTGTCTTGACTGTCTTGACTGTCTTGACTGTCTTGACTGTCTTGACTGTGTTGACTGTCTTGACTGTCTTGACTGTCTTGACTGTCTTGACTGTCTTGACTGTCTTGACTGTCTTGACTGTCTTGACTGTCTTGACTGTCTTGACTGTCTTGACTGTCTTGACTGTCTTGACTGTCTTGACTGTCTTGACTGTCTTGACTGTCTTGACTGTCTTGACTGTCTTGACTGTCTTGACTGTCTTGACTGTCTTGACTGTCTTGACTGTCTTGACTGTCTTGACTGTCTTGACTGTCTTGACTGTCTTGACTGTCTTGACTGTCTTGACTGTCTTGACTGTCTTGACTGTGACTGTCTTGACTGTCTGGACTGTCTGGACTGTCTGGACTGTCTGGACTGTCTGGACTGTCTGGACTGTCTGGACTGTCTGGACTGTCTGGACTGTCTGGACTGTCTGGACTGTCTGGACTGTCTGGACTGTCTTGACTGTCTGGACTGTCTTGACTGTCTGGACTGTCTTGACTGTCTTGACTGTCTTGACTGTCTTGACTGTCTTGACTGTCTTGACTGTCTTGACTGTCTTGACTGTCTTGACTGTCTTGACTGTCTTGACTGTCTTGACTGTCTTGACTGTCTTGACTGTCTTGACTGTCTTGACTGTCTGTGACTGTCTTGACTGTCTTGACTGTGACTGTCTTGACTGACTTGACTGTCTGGACTGTCTGGACTGTCTGGACTGTCTGGACTGTCTGGACTGTCTGGACTGTCTGGACTGTCTGGACTGTCTGGACTGTCTGGACTGTCTGGACTGTCTGGACTGTCTGGACTGTCTGGACTGTCTGGACTGTCTGGACTGTCTTGACTGTCTTGACTGTCTTGACTGTCTTGACTGTCTTGACTGTCTTGACTGTCTTGACTGTCTTGACTGTCTTGACTGTCTTGGTCTGTCTTGACTGTCTGGCTGTCTTGACTGTACTTGGGCTGTCTTGAGGGCTGTCTGTGAATGTGTCTGTGACTGTCTTGACTGTCTTGACTGTCTTGATGACTGTCTTGACTGTCTTGGACTGTCTTGACTGTCTTGACTGTGCTGACTGTGCTGTCTGTCTTGACTGTCTTGACTGTCTTGACTGTCTTGACTGTCTTGACTGTCTTGACTGTCTGACTTTGACTGTCTTGACTGTCTTGACTGTCTTGACTGTCTTGACTGTCTTGACTGTCTTGACTGTCTTGACTGTCTTGACTGTCTTGACTGTCTTGACTGTGTGACTGTCTTGACTGTCTTGACTGTCTTGACTGTCTTGACTGTCTTGACTGTCTTGACTGTCTTGACTGTCTTGACTGTGCTTGACTGTCTTGACTGTCTTGACTGTGTTGACTGTCTTGACTGTCTTGACTGTGCTTGACTGTCTTGACTGTCTTGACTGTCTTGACTGTCTTGACTGTCTTGACTGTCTTGACTGTCTTGACTGTCTTGTGTCTTGACTGTCTTGACTGTCTTGACTGTCTTGACTGTGTGACTGTGATTGACTGTCTTGACTGTCTTGACTGTCTTGACTGTCTTGACTGTCTTGACTGTCTTGACTGTCTTGACTGTGCTTGACTGTCTTGACTGTCTTGGCTTCTGTCTTGACTGTCTTGACTGTCTGTCTGTGCAGTGACCGTCTTGACTGTCTTGACTGTCTTGACTGGGTCTTGTACTGTCTGACTGTCTGTCTTGTACCGTCGGGTGTGTGCGGGTGCGTGTCAGGTGCCTGTGCAGTGCCTGAGTACTGTACGGGTGCCTTGTGCAGTGCCTGCAGTTAAAGTACCCGTGCGAGGAATTACTTGTGCAGAGTGTGTGCGGTGTGTGCGAGATTGCTTGTGCAGTTACTTGTGCGGTGCGATGCAGTGCTGTGACGGCGTTGACGTGCGGTACTGTGCTGTGCGAGTGCCGCGTGCCAAGTGCCTTGTGCGAGAGTACTTGTGCAGTGCTTATGCGAGTGTGCGTGCGGTGCGTGCGAGATGCGTGCCTGTGCGAGTTGCGGTGCCGGATGTGTGCGGTGCGTGGAGTACTTGGTGCGGTGCCTTGTGCGGGTGCGGTGCTCGTGAAAAGTGCTGTGAAGTGCTGTGCGATGCAGTCTTGTGCGGTGCTGTCTATGCAGTGCGTGGTGCCTCTTGTGCAGGTGCCCGTGAGGTCAGTGCTGTGCCGAGTGCTGTGCAGTGCTGCCGCCGTGCTGTGCAGTGCTGCACTGCCTTGACGGTGTGCCTGCATGACAGTCTTGTGCGGTGTGCTGTCTTGACTGTCTTGACTGTGCGGCTGTCTTGACTGTCTTGACTGTCTTGACTGTCTTGACTGTCTTGGCTGTCTTGACTGTCGGCTGTCTTGACTGTCTTGACTGTCTTGGCTGTCTTGACTGTCTTGACTGTCTTGACTGTCTTGACTGTGCTGTCTTGACTGTCTTGACTGTCTTGACTGTCTTGACTGTCTTGACTGTCTTGACTGTCTTGACTGTCTTGACTGTCTTGACTGTCTTGACTGTCTTGACTGTCTTGACTGTCTTGACTGTCTTGACTGTCTTGACTGCTGTCTTGACTGTCTTGACTGTCTTGACTGTCTTGACTGTCTTGACTGTCTTGACTGTCTTGACTGTCTTGACTGTCTTGACTGTCTTGACTGTCTTGACTGTCTTGACTGTCTTGACTGTGTTGACTGTCTTGACTGTCTTGGCTGTCTTGACTGTGTTGACTGTCTTGACTGTCTTGACTGTCTTGACTGTCTTGACTGTTTGACTGTGACTGTCTTGACTGTCTTGACTGTGTTGACTGTCTTGACTGTGTTGACTGTGTTGACTGTCTTGACTGTCTTGACTGTCTTGACTGTCTTGACTGTGACTGTCTTGACTGTCTTGACTGTCTTGACTGTCTTGACTGTCTTGACTGTGCTTGACTGTCTTGACTGTCTTGACTGTCGGCTGTCTTGATCTTGACTGTCTTGACTGTGTTGACTGTCTTGCTGTGTTGGCTGTCTTGGCTGTGTGACTGTCTTGACTGTGTTGACTGTCAGCGGCTGTCTTGACTGTCTTGACTGTCTTGACTGTCTTGACTGTCTGGTGACTGTCTTGACTGTCTGATGACTGTCTGGACTGTGCGGTACTGGCGATGCTTGTGCAGTGCTGTGCGGTTGCAGTGCGGTGCAGTGCTTGTGAGTGCTGTGCAGTGCCTGTGCTTGATTGCGTGCAGTACTTGTGCAGTGCCTATGCAGTGCTGTGCGGGGTGTGTGCAGTGCGTGCCTGGATTGCTTGTGCGGGTGCTGTGCGGCGGGTCAATGCATTGACCATGCCAGTGCCCATGCCGTCTTGTGCGGGAGTACTTGTGCGAGTCTTGTTGCGTGCAGTTTGACTGTGGACGTGCTTGGGCGGTCGTGTGCAGTGCGTGGACTGTATTGGCAGTGCTTGTGCTGGATGCAGTACTTGTGTGTGTGCTGCCATTGCTGCCGAGATTGCCCCGGTACAGTCAGTGTGCGGTTGTCTTGATGTCAGTGCATGATTGTGAAATTGCCAGTACGTTGTGCGGTGCTTGTGCGAGATAGTTGACGTGTGCCGAGTGCTGTCCGGTGGCTGTGCAGTGCTGAAAGATTATGTGGGTGCAATGCAGAGTGCACCCAGTCATGCAGGGTCTGTCTGGACTTGTGCTTGACTGTCGTGTGCTGTGTCTTGACTGTCTTGACTGTCTTGACTGTCTTTGACTGTCTTGACTGTCTTGACTGTCTTGACTGTCTTGACTGTCTTGACTGTCTTGACTGTCTTGACTGTCTTTGACTGTCTTGACTGTCTTGACTGTCTTGACTGTCTTGACTGTCTTGACTGTCTTGACTGTCTTGACTGTCTTGACTGTCTTGACTGTCTTGACTGTCTTGACTGTCTTGACTGTCTTGACTGTCTTGACTGTCTTGACTGTCTTGACTGTCTTGACTGTCTTGACTGTCTATCTTGACTGTCTTGACTGTGTTGACTATCTTGA
>JAEIFI010000020.1:0-19685 GCA_018901815.1 Zaprionus lachaisei
AAAAATATTAAAAATTTAAAAAATGTTAAAAAAAAATTTTAAATTATAAAAGTTTATAAAAATTTCAAAATTTTCAAAATTTTAAAAATTTCAAAAATTTTAAAAATTTTAAGAATTTTAAAAATTTCAAAAATTTTAAAAATTTCAAAAATTTTAAAAATTTCAAAAATTTTAAAAAATTTCAAAAATTTAAAAATTTCAAAAATTTCACAAAAATTTTCAAAAAATTTTAAAAATTTTAAAAATTTTCAAAAATTTCAAAAATTTTCAAAAATTTCAGAAAAATTTTCAAAAATTTTCAAAAATTTCAAAATTTTAAAAATTTCAAAAATTTTAAAAAATTTCAAACTAATTTCAAAAATTTCAAAAAGTTCAAAAATTTTAAAAATTTCAAAAATTTCAAAAATTTTCAAAATTTTAAAAATTTTAAAAATTTCAAAAAATTTCAAAAATTTTCAAAAATTTCAAAAATTTTCAAAATTTCAAAAATTTATAAAAGTTTTAAAAATTTCAAAAATTTTAAAAATTTCAAAAATTTTAAAAATTTCACAAAATTTCAAAAATTTTAAAAATTTCAAAATTTTAAAAAATTTAAAAATTTCAAAAATTTCAAAAATTTATAAAAATTTTAAAAATTTCAAAATTTTAAAAATTTCAAAATTTTAAAAAAATTAAAAATTTCAAAATTTATAAAAAATTTAAAAATTTCAAAAAATTTCAAAAATTTCAAAATTTTAAAAATTTCAAAAATTTTAAAAATTTCAAAAATTTCAAAAATTTAAAAAATTTCAAAAATTTCAAAATTTTAAAAATTTCAAAAATTTTTTCAAAAATTTTAAAAATTTAAAAAATTTCAAATTTCAAAAATTTTAAAAATTTCAAAAATTTTAAAAATTTCAAAATTTTAAAAATTTCAAAAATTTTAAAAATTTCAAAAATTTCAAAAATTTCAAAAATTTCAAAAATTTTTAAAAATTTTAAAAATTTCAAAAATTTAAAAATTTCAAAAATTTCAAAAATTTTAAAAATTTCAAAAATTTCAAAAATTTCAAAATTTAAAAATTTAAAAAATTTCAAAAATTTCAAAAATTTCAAAATTTCAAAAAATTTTCAAAGGTTTCAAAATTTCAACAATTTCAAAAATTTTAAAAAATTTCAAAAATTTTAAAAATTTCAAAAATTTTAAAAATTTCAAAAATTTCAAAAGGTTTAAAAATTTTAAAAATTTTAAAAATTTCAAAATTTCAAAAATTTTAAAAATTTAAAAAATTTTAAAAATTTAAAAATTTGAAAAATTTCAAAAATTTTCAAAAATTTTAAAATTTCACAAATTTCAAAAATTTTCAAAAGTTTGAAAAATTTCAAAAATTTCAAAAATTTCAAAAATTTCAAAATTTTAAAAGTTTCAAAAATTTTAAAATTTTCAAAAGTTTAAAAATTTCAAAAATTTCAAAAATTTCAAAAATTTCAAAAAATTTTAAAATTTCACAAATTTCAAAAAATTTCAAAAATTTCACAAATTTCACAAATTTTAAAAATTTCAAAAATTTCAAAATTTCAAAAATTTCAAAAAATTTCAAAAATTTCAAAAATTTCAAAATTTTAAAAGTTTTAAAAATTTCAAAAAATTTAAAAATTTAAAAATTTCAAAAATTTCAAAAATTTCAAAAATTTCAAAAATTTCAAAAATTTTAAAAATTTCAAAAAATTTAAAAATTTCAAAAAATTTCAAAAATTTTCAAAAATTTCAAAAATTTAAAAATTTTAAAAATTTCAAAAAGTTTAAAATTTCAAAAATTTCAAAAATTTTAAAAATTTCAAAAATTTCAAAAATTTCAAAAATTTTAAAAAATTTCAAAAATTTTAAAATTTCAAAAATTTCAAAAGTTTCAAAAATTTAAAAATTTAAAAAATTCAAAAATTTAAAAAATTTCAAAATTTCAAAAATTTCAAAAATTTCAAAAATTTTAAAAATTTTAAAAATTTAAAAAATTTCAAAAATTTCAAAATTTCAAAAATTTCAAAATTTAAAAATTTTAAAATTTCAAAAATTTTAAAAATTTCAAAAATTTTAAAAATTTTAAAAATTTCAAAAATTTCAAAATTTTAAAAAATTTCAAAAATTTTTAAAAATTTCAAAAATTTTAAAAATTTCAAAATTTCAAAAATTTCAATTTTAAAAATTTCAAAAAAATTCAAAAATTTTAAAAATTTCAAAAATTTAAAAATTTTAAAAATTTCAAAAATTTCAAAAATTTAAAAATTTTAAAAATTTCAAAATTTCAAAAAATTTCAAAAATTTAAAAATTTTCAAAAATTTCAAAAGGTTTAAAAATTTCAAAAATTTAAAAAATTTTAAAAATTTCAAAAATTTAAAAAATTTCAAAAAATTTCAAAATTTGAAATTTTAAAATTTTCAAAAGTTTTAAAAATTTCAAAAAATTTCAAAAATTTCAAAATTTTTTTGCAAAAATTTTAAAAAAATTTCAAAAATTTCAAAATTTCAAAAATTTAAAAAAATTTTAAAATTTTAAAAATTTCAAAAATTTCAAAATTTCAAAAATTTCAAAAATTTCAAAATTTCAAAAATTTCAAAAATTTCAAAAATTTTAAAAATTTTAAAAAATTTAAAAATTTCAAAATTTTAAAAATTTCAAAATTTTAAAAATTTTCAAAATTTCAAAATTTTAAAAATTTCAAAAATTTTAAAAATTTCAAAAAAATTTTAAAAATTTCAAAAAAATTTTAAAAATTTTAAAAATTTCAAAAATTTTAAAAATTTTAAAAATTTCAAAATTTCAAAAATTTTAAAAATTTCAAAAAAAATTTTAAAAATTTTAAAAATTTCAAAAATTTTAAAAATTTTAAAAATTTCAAAAATTTTAAAAATTTCAAAAATTTTAAAAATTTCAAAAATTTTAAAAATTTTAAAAATTTTAAAAAATTTTAAAAATTTCAAAAATTTCAAAAAATTTAAAAATTTTAAAAATTTCAAAAATTTCAAAAATTTAAAAATATAAAAACTTTCAAAATTTTAAAAAATTTTAAAAATTTCAAAAATTTTAAAATTTCAAAAATTCAAAAATTTCAAAAATTTCAAAAAATTTCAAGAAATTTCAAATTTTCAAAAATTTCAACAATTTCAAAAATTTCAAAAGGTTTAAAAAATTTTAAAAATTTCAAAAATTTCAAAATTTCAAAAATTTTAACAATTTCAAAAATTGTAAAAATTTCAAAAATTTCAAATTTTGAAAAAATTCAACTATTTTAAAATTTCACAAATTTCAAAAGGTTTAAAAAATTTGAAAGATTTAAAAAATTTAAAAATTTGTAAAAGTTTGAGAATTTCAAAATTTTCAAGAAGTTGAAAAATTTTAAAAATTTAAAAATTTCAAAAATTTCAAAAATTCCAAAAATTTTAAAAGTTTGAGAATTTTAAAATTTGCAATAGTTTGAAAAATTTCAACAATTTCAAAAATTTCAAAATTTCAAAAAATTTTAAAATTTCATAATTTTAAAAATTTCAAATATTTCAAAAATTTCACAAATTTCAAAATTTTAAAAATTTCAAAAATTTCAAAAATTTCACAAATTTCACAAATTTCACAAATTTCAAAAATTTCCAAATTTATAAAAGTTTTAAAAATTTCAAAAATATTAAAAATTTTAAAAATTCAAAAAATTTCAACAATTTCAAAAATTTCAAAATTTATAAAAGTTTTAAAAATTTCAAAAAATTTAAAAATATAAAACACTTTCAAATATTCAAAAATTTCAACAATTTCAAAATTTTACAAATTTCAAAAGGTTTAAATATTTCAAAAATTCCAAAAATTTCAACAATTTCAAAAATTTTAAAAATTTCAAGAAATTTCAATTTTCAAAAATATCAACAATTTCAAAAATTTCAAAAGGTTTAAAAAATTTTAAAAATTTCAAAAATTTCAAATTTTAAAAAAATTCAACTATTTTAAAATTTCACAAATTTCAAAAGGTTTAAAAATTTTAAAGATTTAAAAAATTTAAAAATTTGTAAAAGTTTGAGAATTTCAAAATTTTCAAGAAGTTGAAAAATTTTAAAAATTTCAAAATTTTAAAAATTTCAAAATTTCAAAAATTTCAAAATTTAAAAATTCAAAAATTTTAAAAGTTTGAGAATTTTAAAATTTGCAATAGTTTGAAAAATTTCAACAATTTCAAAAATTTAAAATTTCAAAAAATTTTAAAATTTCATAATTTTAAAAATTTCAAATATTTCACAAATTTCATTCAAATTTCACAAATTTCAAAAAATTTCAAAAATTTCAAAATTTCAAAAATTTCAAAATTTCAAAAATTTCAAAAATTTTAAAAATTTCAAAAATTTTAAAAATTTCAAAAATTTTAAAAATTTCAAAAAATTTCAAAAATTTTAAAAATTTCAAAAATTTTAAAAATTTCAAAAATTTCAAAAATTTCAAAAATTTCAAAAGATTTAAAAAATTTTAAAAATTTCAAAAATTTCAAATTTTGAAAAAATCTAACTATTTTAAAATTTCACAAATTTCAAAAGGTTTAAAAAATTTGAAAGATTTAAAAAATTTAAAAATTTGTAAAAGTTTGAGAATTTCAAAATTTTCAAGAAGTTGAAAAATTTTAAAAATTTCAAAATTTCAAAAATTTCAAAAATTTCAAAAATTTTAAAAGTTTGAGAATTTTAAAATTTGCAAGAGTTTGAAAAATTTCAACAATTTCAAAAATTTCAAAATTTCAAAAAATTTTAAAATTTCATAATTTTAAAAATTTCAAATTTAAAATTTCACAAATTTCAAAAATTTCAAAAATTTTAAAAGTTTTAAAAATTTCAAAACAATTAAAAATATCAAAAATTTAAAAATTTTCAACAATTTCAAAATTTCACAAATTTCAAAAGTTTTAAAAATTTTAAAAATTTCAAAAATTTTAAAAATTTCAAAAATTTTAAAAATTTCAAAAATTTTAAAAATTTAAAAATTTTAACAATTTCAAAATTTATAAAAGTTTTTTTAAAAATTTCAAAAATTTTAAAAATTTTAAAAATTTCAAAAATTTTAAAAATTTCAAAAATTTTAAAAATTTCAAAAATTTAAAAAGTTTAAAAATTTTCAAAAAATTTCAACAATTTCAAAAATTTCAAAATTTTAAAAAGTTTTAAAAATTTCAAAAATTTCAAAAAATTTAAAAATATAAAAAACTTTCAAATATTCAAAAATTTCAACAATTTCAAAATTTTACAAATTTCAAAAGGTTTAAAAATTTCAAAAATTTCAAAAATTTTAAAAATTTCAAAATTTCAAAAATTTCAAAAATTTCAAAAATTTCAAAAAATTTCAAAAATTTTATAAAAATTTCAAAAATTTTAAAAATTTCAAAAATTTTAAAAATTTCAAAAAATTTTAAAAATTTCAAAAATTTATAAAAGTTTTAAAAAATTTTAAAAATTTCAAAAATTTTAAAAATTTTAAAAATTTTAAAAATTTCAAAAATTTTAAAAATTTCAAAAATTTTAAAATTTTCAAAAAATTTTAAAAATTTTAAAATTTTCAAAAATTTCAAAAATTTTAAAAATTTAAAAATTTTAAAAAATTTCAAAAATTTTAAAAATTTCAAAAATTTTAAAAATTTCAAAAATTTTAAAAAATTTTAAAAATTTCAAAAATTTCAAAATTTCCAAAATTTTAACAATTTCAAAAATTGGAAAAATTTTAAAAATTTCAAATTTTGAAAAAAATTCAACTATTTCAAAATTTCACAAATTTCAAAAGGTTTAAAAAATTTGAAAGATTTAAAAAATTTAAAAATTTGTAAAAGTTTGAGAATTTCAAAATTTTCAAGAAGTTGAAAAATTTGAAAAATTTAAAAATTTCAAAAATTTCAAAAATTCAAAAAATTTTAAAAGTTTGAGAATTTTAAAATTTGCAAGAGTTTGAAAATTTTCAACAATTTCAAAAATTTCAAAATTTCAAAAAATTTTAAAATTTCATAATTTTAAAAATTTCAAATATTTCACAAATTTCACAAATTTTAAAAATTTCAAATTTCAAAAATTTCAAAAATTTCACAAATTTCAAAAATTTCAAAATTTATAAAAGTTTTAAAAATTTCAAAAATTTCAAAAAATTTAAAAATATAAAAAACTATCAAATATTCAAAAATTTCAACAATTTCAAAATTTCACAAATTTCAAAAGGTTTAAAAATTTCAAAAATTTCAAAAATTTTAAAAATTTCAAAAATTTTAAAAATTTCAAAAATTTATTTCAAAATTTCAAAAATTTCAAAAATTTAAAAAAATTTTAAAAATTTCAAAAATTTTAAAAATTTCAAAAATTTTAAAAATTTCAAAAATTTTAAAAATTTCAAAAATTTATAAAAGTTTTAAAAATTTCAAAAATTTTAAAAATTTCAAAATTTTAAAAATTTCAAAAAATTTTAAAAATTTCAAAATTTAAAAATTTCAAAATTTTAAAAATTTCAAAAATTTTAAAAATTTCAAAAAATTTTAAAAATTTTAAAAATTTCAAAAATTTCAAAATTTCAAAAATTTTAACAATTTCAAAAATTGGAAAAATTTTAAAAATTTCAAATTTTGAAAAAATTCAACTATTTCAAAATTTCACAAATTTCAAAAGGTTTAAAAAATTTGAAAGATTTAAAAAATTTAAAAATTTGTAAAAGTTTGAGAATTTCAAAATTTTCAAGAAGTTGAAAAATTTTAAAAATTTAAAAATTTCAAAAATTTCAAAAATTTCAAAAATTCCAAAAATTTTAAAAGTTTGAGAATTTTAAAATTTGCAAGAGTTTGAAAAATTTCAACAATTTCAAAAATTTCAAAATTTCAAAAAATTTTAAAATTTCATAATTTTAAAAATTTCAAATATTTCACAAATTTCACAAATTTTAAAAATTTCAAATTTCAAAAATTTTACAAATTTCACAAATTTCAAAAATTTCATAATTTATAAAAGTTTTAAAAATTTCCAAAATATTAAAAATATCAAAAATGTTAAAAATTTCAAAATTTATAAAAGTTATAAAAATTTCAAAAATTTTAAAAATTTTAAAAATTTCAAAAATTTTAAAAATTTTAAAAATTTTAAAATTTTAAAAATTTTAAAAATTTAAAAAAATTTTAAAAATTTCAAAATTTTAACAATTTCAAAAATTTATAAAAGTTTTAAAAATTTCAAAAATTTTAAAAATTTTAAAAATTTTAAAAATTTCAAAAAATTTTAAAAATTTTAAAAATCTCAAAAATTTTAAAAATTTTAAAAATTTCAAAAATTTTAAAAATTTCAAAAATTTTAAAAATTTCAAAAATATTAAAAATTTTAAAAATTTCAAAAAATTTCAACAATTTCAAAAATTTCAAAATTTATAAAAGTTTTAAAAATTTCAAAAAATTTAAAAATATAAAAAACTTTCAAAAATTTTCAAAAATTTCAACAATTTCAAAATTTTACAAATTTCAAAAGGTTTAAAAATTTCAAAAATTCCAAAAATTTCAACAATTTCAAAAATTTTAAAAATTTCAAGAAATTTCAATTTTCAAAAATATCAACAATTTCAAAAATTTCAAAAGGTTTAAAAAATTTTAAAAATTTCAAAAATTTCAAAATTTCAAAAATTTTAACAATTTCAAAAATTGTAAAAATTTCAAAAATTTCAAATTTTGAAAAAATTCAACTATTTTAAAATTTCACAAATTTCAAAAGGTTTAAAAAATTTGAAAGATTTAAAAAATTTAAAAATTTGTAAAAGTTTGAGAATTTCAAAATTTTCAAGAAGTTGAAAAATTTTAAAAATTTAAAAATTTCAAAAATTTCAAAAATTCCAAAAATTTTAAAAGTTTGAGAATTTTAAAATTTGCAATAGTTTGAAAAATTTCAACAATTTCAAAAATTTCAAAATTTCAAAAAATTTTAAAATTTCATAATTTTAAAAATTTCAAATATTTCACAAATTTCACAAATTTTAAAAATTTCAAAAATTTCAAAATTTCAAAAATTTCACAAATTTCACAAATTTCACAAATTTCAAAAATTTCAAAAATTTCCAAATTTATAAAAGTTTTAAAAATTTCAAAAATATTAAAAATTTTAAAAATTTCAAAAAATTTCAACAATTTCAAAAATTTCAAAATTTATAAAAGTTTTAAAAATTTCAAAAAATTTAAAAATATAAAACACTTTCAAATATTCAAAAATTTCAACAATTTCAAAATTTTACAAATTTCAAAAAGTTTAAATATTTCAAAAATTCCAAAAATTTCAAAAATTTTAAAAATTTAAAAATTTCAAGAAATTTCAAATTTTCAAAAATTTCAACAATTTCAAAAATTTCAAAAGGTTTAAAAAAATTTTAAAAATTTCAAAAATTTTAAAATTTTAAAAAATTTTAAAAATTTCAAAAATTTTAAAAATTTCAAAAATTTCAAAAATTTTAAAAATTTTAAAAATTTCAAAAATTTTTAAAAATTTCAAAAGTTTTAAAATTTTCAAAAATTTCAAAAATTTTAAAATTTTAAAAATTTTAAAAATTTCAAAAATTTCAAAAATTTCAAAAATTCAAAAAAATTTAAAAATTTCAAAAATTTTAAAAATTTCAAAAATTTTAAAAATTTCAAAAATTTCAAAAATTTTAAAAATTTCAAAAATTTCAAAAATTTCAAAAATTTCAAAAAATTTCAAAAATTTTAAAAATTTCAAAATTTTTAAAAATTTCAAAAATTTTAAAAATTTTAAAAATTTTAAAAATTTCAAAAATTTCAAAAATTTCAAAAATTTCAAAAATTTTAAAAATTTCAAAAATTTTAAAAATTTCAAAAGTTTTAAAAATTTCAAAAATTTCAAAAAAATTTTAAAAATTTCAAAAATTTAAAAATTTCAAAAATTTCAAAAATTTCAAAAATTTTAAAAATTTCAAAATTTCAAAAATTTCAAAATTTCAAAAATTTAAAAATTTCAAAATTTTATAAAATTTCAAAAAATTTCAAAAATTTCAAAAATTTCAAAATTAAAAATTTAAAAAATTTTAAAAATTTCAAAAATTTCAAAAATTTAAAAAATTTCAAAAATTTCAAAAATTTCAAAAAATTTCAAAAATTTCAAAAATTTCAAAAAATTTCAAAAATTTCAAAAATTTCAAAATTTCAAAATTTTAAAAATTTCAAAAATTTTAAAAATTTTCAAAATTTCAAAAATTTTAAAAATTTCAAAAATTTTAAAAATTTCAAAAATTTTAAAAATTTCAAAATTTTAAAAATTTCAAAAATTTTAAAAATTTTCAAAAATTTCAAAAATTTAAAAATTTTAAAAATTTCAAAAATTTCAAAAAATTTCAAAAATTTTAAAAATTTAAAAATTTCAAAAAAAAATTTCAAAAATTTCAAAATTTAAAATATTTAAAAATTTCAAAAATTTTCAAAAATTTCAAAAATTTCAAAAATTTCAAAATTTTAAAAGTTTTAAAAATTTCAAAAATTTCAAAAATTTTCAAAAATTTCAAAAATTTTAAAATTTCAAAAATTTCAAAATTTCAAAAATTTCAAAAATTTCAAAAATTTCAAAAAATTTCAAAAAATTTTAAAATTTCAAAAAATTTCAAAAATTTCAAAAAATTTCAAAAATTTCAAAAATTTCAAAATTTTAAAAATTTTAAAATTTCAAAAATTTTAAAAATTTCAAAAATTTCAAAATTTTAAAAATTTTAAAAATTTAAAAAATTTAAAAATTTCTAAAAGTTTTAAAAATTTCAAAAATTTCAAAAATTTTAAAAATTTCAAAAATTTTAAAAATTTCAAAATTTAAAATTTTTCAAAAATTTTAAAAATTTCAAAAATTTCAAAATTTTTAAAAATTTCAAAAATTTTAAAAATTTAAAAAAATTTCAAAAATTTTCAAAAATTTTAAAAATTTCAAAATTTTCAAAAAATTTTAAAAATTTCAAAAATTTCAAAAATTTCAAAAAATTTTAAAAAATTTTAAAAATTTCAAAAAAATTTCAAAATTTTAAAAATTTCAAAAATTTTAAAAATTTCAAAAATTTCAAAAAATTTCAAAAATTTTAAAAATTTCAAAAATTTAAAAATTTTAAAAATTTTAAAAATTTCAAAATTTTAAAAATTTCAAAAATTTTAAAAATTTCAAAAATTTTAAAATTTCAAAAATTTTAAAAAATTTCAAAAATTTCAAAAATTTCAAAAATTTTAAAAATTTCAAAATTTTAAAAATTTTAAAAATTTAAAAATTTCAAAATTTCAAAAATTTTAAAAATTTCAAAAATTTTAAAAATTTCAAAAAATTAAAAATTTCAAAAAATTTCAAAAATTTCAAAAATTTTAAAAATTTTAAAAATTTCAAAAATTTTAAAAATTTCAAAATAAAATTTTAAAAATTTCAAAAATTTCAAAAATTTCAACAATTTTAAAATTTCAAAATTTTTAAAAGTTTTAAAAATTTCATAAAAATTTAAAAAATTTTAAAAATTTCAAAAATTTTAAAAAAATTTTACAAATTTCAAAAATTTCAAAAATTTTAAAAATTTCAAAAATTTTAAAATTTTAAAAATTTCAAAAATTTAAAAATTTCAAAATTTAGTTTAAAAATTTTAAAAATTTCAAAAATTTTAAAATTTAAAAATTTTAAAAAATTTTAAAATTTAAAAATTTCAAAAATTTCAAAAATTTTAAAAATTTCAAAAATTTTAAAAATTTCAAAATTCAAAAGTTTCAAAAATTTTAAAAATTTTAAAAATTTCAAAATTTTAAAAATTTCAAAAAATTTCAAAATTTAAAAAATTTTAAAAATTTAAAAAATTTTAAAAATTTCAAAATTTCAAAAATTTCAAAATTTCAAAAATTTCAAAAATTTAAAAATTTCAAAAATTTCAAAAATTTTAAAAATTTCAAAAATTTCAAAATTTTAAAAATTTCAAAAATTTTAAAAATTTCAAAATTTTAAAAATTTCAAAAATTTTAAAAATTTAACAATTTCAAAATTTTCAAAAATTTCAAAATTTCAAAAATTTTAAAAATTTCAAAAATTTAAAAATTTTAAAAATTTTCAAAAATTTCAACAATTTCAAAAATTTTAAAAATTTATAAAAGTTTTAAAATTTCAAAAATTTCAAAAAATTTAAAAATATAAAAAACTTTCAAATATTCAAAAATTTCAACAATTTCAAAATTTTACAAATTTCAAAAGGTTTAAAAATTTCAAAAAATTTAAAAATTTCAAAAATTTCAAAAATTTAAAAATTTCAAAATTTTCAAAATTTGAAAAATTTCAACAATTTAAAATTTCAAAATTTCAAAAAATTTTCAAAATTTCATAAATTTTAAAAATTTCAAAAATTTCCAAATTTTAAAAATTTCAAAAATTTCAACAAATTTCAAAAATTTCAAAATTTATAAAAGTTTTAAAAATTTCTTAAAAATTTCAAAATTTGTAAAAATTTCAAAAATTTCAAAATTTACAAATTTCAAAAGTTTAAAAATTTTAAAAATTTCAAAATTTCAAAAATTTTTAAAAATTTCAAAAATTTTAAAATTTCAAAAATTTTAAAAATTTCAAAAATTTTAAAAATTTCAAAAATTTTTAAAAATTTCAAAAATTTTAAAAATTTCAAAAATTTTAAAATTTCAAAATTTCAAAAATTTCAAAAATTTAAAAATTTTAAAAAATTCAACAATTTTAAAAATTTCACAAATTTCAAAAAGGTTTAAAAATTTCAAAGATTTAAAAAATTTAAAAAATTTTAAAAATTTCAAAATTTCAAAATTTTCAAAAGTTTAAAAATTTCAAAAAATTTAAAAAATTTCAAAAATTTCAAAATTTCAAAAGTTTGAAAATTTCAAAATTTTCAAAAATTTCAAAAATTTTAAAAATTTCAAAAATTTTAAAAATTTACAAAAATTCCAAAAATTTTAAAAGAATTTTAAAATTTCAAAAATTTCAAAAATTTCAAAAATTTCAAAAATTTTAAAATTTTCAAAATTTCAAATTTCAAAATTTTCAAAATTTTTAAAATTTCAAAAATTTCAAAATTTTCAAAAATTTCCAAAATTTTAAAAGTTTGAGAATTTAAAAATTTGCAATATTTCAAAATTTACAAATTTTAAAAAATTTCAAAACAATTTCCAAAAATTTTAAAAATTTTAAAAATTTCAAAAATTTAAAAATTTCAAAATTTTAAAAATTTCAAAAATTTCAAAATTTCAAAAATTTCAAAAATTTCAAAAAATTTCAAAAATTTTAAAAAATTTCAAAAATTTCAAAATTTTCAAAAATTTCAAAAAATTTCAAAATTTTATAAAAGTTTTAAAAATTTTCAAAAATTTCAAAAAAATTTTAAAAATTTCAAAATTTCAAAAATTTCAAAATTTTCAAAAATTTCAAAAAATTTAAAAATTTCAAAAATTTTAAAAAAAATTTTAAAAATTTCAAAAATTTCACAAATTTCAAAAGTTTGAAAAATTTCAAAAATTTTAAAAATTTCAAAAATTTCAAAAATTTTAAAAATTTCAAAATTTAAAAATTTTAAAAATTTAAAATAAAAATTTTCAAATTTTTTTAAAAATTTTAAAAATTTCAAAATTTCAAAATTTCAAAAATTTCTAAAATTTTAAAAATTTTAAAAATTTCAAAATTTTAAAAAAATTTTTAAAATTTCAAAATTTCAAAAATTTAAATTATAAAAAATTTTAAAAATTTCAAAAATTTCAAAATTTCAAAATTTTAAAAATTTCAAACATTTAAAAAATTTTAAAAAATTTCAAAAAATTTTAAAAATTTTCAAAAAATTTCAAAATTTCAAAAATTTTAAAATTTTAAAAATTTGAAAATTTATTAAAATTTCAAAAATTTTAAAAAAATTTCAAAAAAATTCAAAAATTTCAAAATTTTTAAAAAAATATCAAAAATTTAAAAATTTAAAAATTTGAAAGTTTTGAAAAATTTTAAAAATTTAAAAATTTTAAAATTATTAAATCAAAAATTTCAAAAATTTCAAAAATTTTAAAAAATCAAAATTTTAAAAATTTTAAAAATTTCAAATTTTTAAATTTCAAAAAATTTCAAAAATTTCACAAAAATTTAAAAAAATTTCAAAATTTTTCAAAAATTTAAGTTTTCAAAAAATTTAAAAATTTCAAAAATTCAAAAATTTTAAAAATTTCAAAATTTTAAAAATTTCAAAAATTTCAAAAAATTTCAAAAATTTTATAAATTTCAAAAAATTTCAAAAATTTCAAAAATTTCAAAATTTCAAAAAAAATATTTAAAAATTTGAAAAATTTTAAATTTTAAAATTTCAAAATTTACATTTCAAAATTTTCAAAAATTTTAAAAATTTAAAAATTTTAAAATATTTTAAAAATTTGAAAAATTTCAAAATTTTGAAATTTTAAAAATTTAAAAAAATTTAAAAATTTCAAAAATTTACAAAAATTTCAAAAATTTCAAAAATTTCAAAATTTCAAAATTTCAAAAATTTAAAAATTTCAAAAAAATTAAAAATTTAAAAAACTTTGAAAAAATTCAAAAATTTTAAAAATTTAAAAAATTTCAAAATTTTAAAAATTTCAAAAATTTTAAAAAATTTCAAAAATTTCAAAAATTTCAAAAATTTCAAAAATTTCAAAAATTTTAAAAAATTTCAAAAATTTAAAAATTTTAAAAAAAATTTCAAAAATTTTAAAAATTTCAAATTGAAAAATTTCAAAAATTTCAAAAATTTCAAAAATTTCAAAAAATTTTAAAAATTTTAAAAATTTCAAAAATTTCAAAAAGTTTAAAAAAATTTCAAAAATTTGAAAAATTTAAAAAATTTCAAAAATTTAAAAATTTTAAAAATTTTAAAACATTTAAAAATTTTAAAATTTAAAAAATTTCCAAAAATTTCAAAAATTTCAAAAATTTTAAAAGATTTTAAAAATTTAAAAATTTCAAAAATTTCAAAAATTTCAAAAATTTCAAAACTTTCAAAAATTTCAAAATTTAAAAATTTGAAAATCTCAAAAATTTCAAGAATTTAAAAAATTTCAAAAATTTAAAAAATTCAAAAATTTAAAAAATTTTCAAATGGTTCAAAAATTTTAAAAACTTCAAAAATTTCAAAATTTTAAAGATTCAAAAATTATAAAAATTTCAAAAATTTTAAAAATTTCAAAAAATTTCAATAATTTCAAAATTTTAAAAATTTTAAAAATTTAAAAAAAATTTCAAAATTTCAAAAAATTTCAAAAAAATTTAAATAATTCAAAAATTTAAAATTTTTCAAATGTTCAAAAATTATAAAAATTTTAAAAATTTTAAAAATTTTAAAATTTCAAAAATTTCAAAATTTCAAAAATTTCAAAAATTTTGAAAAATTTAAAAATTTCAAAAAATTTAAATAATTTTAAAAATTTAAAAAATTTTAAAAGGTTTAAAAATTTTTTCAAAAATTCCAAAATTTCAAAAAATTTTAAAAATTTAAAAAATTTCAAAAATTTTAAAAATTTTAAAAATTTTGAAAAATTTCAAAAAATTTCAAAATTTCAAAAATTTAAAAATTTTCAAAAATTTCAAAAAAAATTTCAAAAATTTTAAAAATTTTAAAAATTTCAAAAAAATTTCATAAAAATTTAAAAAAATTTTAAAAATTTAAAAATTTCAAAATTTCAAAAATTTTAAAAATTTTAAAAATTTTAAAAAATTTCAAAAATTTCAAAATTTCAAAAAATTTCAAAAATTTCAAAAATTTCAAAAATTTCAAAAAATTCCAAAAATTTCAAAATTTCAAAAATTTCAAAAAATTTTAAAAATTTTAAAAATTTCAAAAATTTAAAAAATTTCAAAAATTTAAAAAATTTCAAAATTTCAAAATAAAAAATTTAAAAAATTTCAAAGATTTAAAAAATTTCAAAAATTTTAAAAAATTTCAAAAATTTCAAAATTTCAAAAATTTCAAAAATTCCAAAAATTTCAAAAATTTCAAAATTTCAAAAGATTTCAAAAATTTTAAAAATTTTAAAAATTTTAAAAATTTCAAAAATTTTAAAAAAATTCAAAAATTTTAAAAAATTTTAAAAATTTAAAAAAATTTAAAAATCTCAAAATTTCAAAAATTATAAAAATTTCAAAAATTTCCAAAATTTCAAACAATTTAAAAAGAATCGAAAATTTCAAAAATTTTAAAAATTTTTTTAAAAATTTCAAAAATTTCAAAATTTATAAAAATTTCAAAAATTTCCAAAATTTTAAAAATTTTTAAAATTTCAAAAGGTTACAGAAAAAATTCAAAAATTTGAAAGATTTAAAAAATTTCAAAAATTTAAATAATTTTAAGAATTTCAAAAATTTTAAAAGTTACAAAAATTTCAAAAAATTTCCATTATTCCCAAATTTTAAAAATTTCAAAAATTTTAAAAATTTTAAAAAATTTCAAAAATCTCAAAATTTCAAAAATTATAAAAATTTCCAAAATTTCCAAAATTTTAAAAATTTTAAAAGAATCGAAAATTTTAAAAAATTTTAAAAATTTAAAAGTTACAGAAAAAAATTCAAAAATTTGAAAGATTTAAAAAATGTCAAAAATTTAAATAATTTTAAAAATTTCAAAAATTTTAAAAAGTTTCAAAAATTTCCAAAATTCCAAAAATTTAAAAATTTTCAAATGGTTCAAAAATTTTAAAAACTTCAAAAAATTCAAAAATTTTAAAAATTTTAAAAAATTTCAAAATCTCAAAAATTTCAAAATTTTTAAAAATTTTAAAAATTTCAAAAATTTTCAAAAATTTCAAAAATTTCAATTATTTCCAAATTTTAAAAATTTCAAAAATTTTAAAAATTTTAAAAAATTTCAAAATCTCAAAATTTTAAAAATTATAAAAATTTCAAAAATTTCCAAAATTCCAAAAAATTTAAAAGAAAATTTCAAAATTTCAAAAATTTTAAAAATTTTAAAAAGAATCAAAAATTTAAAAAATTTTAAAAATTTCAAAAATTTCAAAATTTTACAGAAAAAAATTTCAAAAATTTGAAAGATTTAAATCAAAAATTTTAAAAATTTTAAGAATTTTAAAACATTTAAAAATTTTCAAAAATTTCAAAAATTTTCCAAAAATTTCAAAAATTTTAAAAGATTTCAAAAATTTTAAAAATTTCGAAAATTTCAAAAATTTCAAAATTCAAAAATTTCAAAAATTTCGAAAATTTCAAAATTTCAAAACTTCAAAAATTTCAAAAATTTTAAAAAATTTGAAAATCTCAAAAAATTTTAAAAATTTCAATAATTCAAAAATTTCAAAAATTTAAAAATTTTCAAATGGTTCAAAAATTTTAAAAACTTCAAAAATTTCAAAATTTTAAAGATTTCAAAAATTATAAAAATTTCAAAAATTTTAAAAATTTCAAAAATTTCAAAAATTTCCAAATTTTAAAAATTTCAAAAATTTTAAAAATTTTAAAAAATTTCAAAATCTCAAAATTTCAAAAATTATAAAAATTTCAAAATTTTAAAAATTTTATTAAAAATTCGAAAATTTTAAAAATTTAAAAATTTCAAAAATTTCAAAAATTTCAAAAATTTCAAAAATTTCAAAAAATTTCAAAAAATTTCAAAAATTTAAAAATTTTAAAAATTTCAAAAATTTCAAAAATTTCAAAAATTTTAAAAATTTCAAAAATTTAAAATTTAAAAATTTTAAAAATTTCAATAATTCAAAAATTTCAAAAATTTAAAAATTTTAAAAATTTCAAAAATTTTAAAAATTTCAAAAATTTCAAAATTTTTTCAAAAATTTAAAAAAATTTCAAAAATTTTAAAAATTTCAAAAATTTCAAAATTTCCAAATTTTAAAAATTTCAAAAATTTTAAAAAATTTTAAAAAATTTCAAAAATTTCAAAAATTTCAAAAATTTCAAAAATTTTAAAAATTTTAAAAATTTTCAAAATTTTCAAAAATTTTAAAAATTTGAAAATTTTAAAAATCAAAAAATTTCAAAAATTTTAAAAATTTCAAAAAAAATTTCAAAAATTTAAAAATTTTAAAAATTTCAAAAATTTTAAAATTTAAAAATTTCAAAATTTCAAAAATTTCAAAAATTTCAAAAAAAATTTCAAAAATTTTAAAAATTTCAAAAATTTTAAAAAATTTTAAAAATTTCAAAAATTTCAAAAATTTCAAAAATTTCAAAAATTTCAAAAATTTAAAAATTTCAAAAATTTCAAAAATTTTAAAAATTTCAAAAATTTCAAAAATTTTAAAAATTTAAAAAAATTTCAAAATTTCAAAATTTCAAAAATTTTAAAAAATTTCAAAAATTTCAAAAATTTCAAAAATTTCAAAAAAATTTCAAAAATTTTCAAAATTTTAAAAAATTTGAAAAAAAAATTTCAAAAATTTTAAAAATTATAAAAATTTCAAAATTTTAAAAATTTTAAAAAATTTCAAAAATTTCAAAAATTTTAAAAATTTCAAAAATTTCAAAAATTTCAAAAATTTCAAAAATTTCAAAAAAAAATTTCAAAAATTTCAAAAATTTCAAAAATTTCAAAAATTTCAAAAATTTTAAAAATTTCAAAAAAATTGAAAAAATTGAAATATTTGAAAAATTTCAAATATTTTAATAACAACTTAAAAAATTTTAAAAAGTTAGTTTATTTGAAAAATTTGAAAAATTTCAAATATTACAAAAATTTGCAAAAATTTTAAACATTTTGAAAAATTTGAAACATTTCAAAAATTTCAAAATTAAAACAAATTCAAAAATTTAAAAATCTTTAAAAATTTGACAAATTTGAAAAAATTTCACAAATTTCAAAAATTTCAAAAATTTCAAAACTTTCAAAAATTCAAAAATTTCAAAAAATTTCACAAATTTTAAAAATTTTAAAAATTTCAAAAATTTCAAAAAATATCAAAAAAATTTTTAAAAATTTGACAAATTTGAAAAAATTGAAAAAAAATTTCACAAATTTCAAAATTTTCAAAAATTGAAAAATTTTAAAAATTTCAAATATTTTATAAATTTCAAATAATTAAATAATAATAAAAAAATTATAACATTTTAAAAATTTGGTTTAATTGAAAAATTTGAATAAATTTAAAAAATTTCAAACATTTCAAAAATTTCAAAACAAATTCAAAAATTTAAAAATCTTTAAAAATTTAACAAATTTGAAAATATTTCAAAAATTTCACAAATTGCAAAATTTTCAAAAATTTTAAAGATTTGAAAAATTTGAAAAATTAAAAAAATTTCAAATATTACAAAAATTTTAAAAAATTTGAAAAATTTGAAACATTTCACAAATTTCAAAAATTTCAAAAATTTCAAAAATTTCAAAAATTTCAAACATTTCAAAAATTTCAAAAATTTCAAAAATTTCAAAAATTTCAAAAATTTCAAAAATTTCAAATTAAAAATTTCAAAAATTTCAAAAATTTCAAAAATTTTAAAAATTTCAAAAATATGAAAAAATTGAAATATTTGAAAAATTTCAAATATTTTAATAACAACTTAAAAATTTTTAAAAAGTTAATTTAAAAATTTGAAAAATTTGAAAAATTTCAAAATATTACAAAAATTTGAAAAATTTCAAAAATTACGAAAATTTCAAAAATTTCAAAACAAATTCAAAAATTTAAAAATCTTTAAAAAACAAATTCAAAAATTTAAAAATCTTTAAAAATTTGACAAATTTGAAAAATTACAGAAATTTCAAAAATTTCAAAAATTTCAAAAATTTCAAAAATTTCAAAAATTTCAAAAATTTCAAATAAAAATTTCAAAAATTTTAAAAATTTCAAAAATTTCAAAAATTTCAAAAATTTCAAAAATTTTAAAAATTTCAAAAATATAAAAAAATTGAAATATTTGAAAAATTTCGAATATTTTAATAACAACTTAAAAAATTTTAAAAAGTTAGTTTATTTGAAAAATTTGAAAAATTTCAAATATTTACAAAAATTTTCAAAAATTTTAAAAATTTGAAAAATTTCAAAAATTTCAAAAATTTCAAAAAAAATTTCAAAAAATTTCAAAAATTTCAAAACAAATTTAAAAAAAATTTTGAAAAATTTAAAAAAATTTAAAAAATTTCAAAAATTTCAAAAAATTTCTAAAAATTTCAAAAATTTTAAAAATTTCAAAAATTTCAAAAATTTTCAAAAAAAAAAAAAATCTTTAAAAATTTCAAAAATTTGAAAAAATTTCAAAAATTGCAAAATTTTCAAAAAATTTTAATGATTTCAAAAAAAATTTGAAAAATTACAAAAATTTCAAATATTACAAAAATTGAAAAAAAAATTTGAAAAATTTGAAAAATTACAAAAATTTCAAAATTTCAAAAATTTCAAAAATTTCAAAAATTTCAAAAATTTCAAAAATTTCAAAAATTTCAAAAATTTCAAAAATTTCAAAAATTTCAAAAATTTCAAAAATTTCAAAAATTTCAAAAATTTCAAAAATTTCAAAAATTTCAAAAATTTCAAAAATTTCAAAAATTTCAAAAATTTCAAAATTTCAAATTTCATAAATTTCAAAAATTTTAAAAATTTCAAAATTTCAAAACAAATTTAAAAATTTGAATATTTTGAATAAATTTAAAAAAATTTGAAAAATTTCAAAATTTCTAAAATTACAAATTTAAAAATTTTAAAAATTTCAAAAATTTAAATTT
>JAEIFI010000021.1:0-11837 GCA_018901815.1 Zaprionus lachaisei
ATAATATTATAATCCATGGCCCGCGGGCGTTATTGCACTTTTTAGGCCATGGATTTTAAAAAAATTCATGGACTATTGTGTTTGTCGGAACGGAATTGTGCGTAACAGGCAGAAGGAGGCATCTCCGACCCCATAAACTATATATATTCTGAATCAGTATCAGTAGCCGAGTCGATTGAGCCATGTATGTCTGTCATTTAATTTCATTTCATTTAAATCGGACTATTAATAAGTGAGATATGATACGAATTAAACTCACTTTGAACATACATACGTATATACTTAAGCAGACCTAATTTACGCAAGCATACCGAAGTTCAAATCTAGCGTCAGACACACAGCATTTTTAAAATTTTTATTTGCATTCTTTGGTAAAAAAATTGGTTGACAATGCAGCTTTGCCGATAGGCCGAGGAGTGAGGCAATGGCCGAGTTGTTAGAGTGGCGGACGGCTGTGAGAGAGTGCGTGTGTTCAACTCCCGGTTGAGGCGGGTGCGAATTTTTATTTATTAATTATTTATTATTTTATTTAATTTTTTTTATTTATTTTATTCTAATAATATTCGGACGGCGATTCCATACCGCGTCAGACACACAGCATTTTAAACTTTTTATTTGCATTGTATGGTAACAAAATTGGTTGACAATGCAGCTTTCTCGATGGGCCAAGGAGTGAGGCAATGGCCGAGTGGTTAGAGTGGCGGACGGCTGTGAGAGAATGCGTGTGTTCAACTCCCGGTTGAGGCGGGTGCGAATTTTTATTTATTAATTATTTATTATTTTATTTTATTTTTTTTATTTATTTTATTCTAATAATATTCGGGCGGCGATTCCATACCGTTAAAATTTTTATTACGGTATAATATGATAATCCATGGCCTTATACAGTCAGCACCTGACTGTAGCGTTAGTATTTTTTGTGTAATAACATACGAGGACTTTATTTTACAATTTTCGTGGGCCTTATTTCATTTTTTTTGTAATAACGCGCGCTGGCGTTATTACCACGGGCGTTATTGCAGCCACCCCTAAATTACGCAAGGAGGTAAAAACACATATTCAGCAGGCTCAGCAATAGTATAAAGACAGCTATGATCGCAAACGCAAGGGCGAGCGTACATATAAAGAAGGAGATCTGGTGGCCATTAAACGAACTCAGTTTGTGGCTGGCAAAAACTAGCTAGCAGTTTCCTCGGGCCGTATGAAGTAACTAAGGTAAAAAGAAACGGCCGTTACGATGTACGGAAAACAGCTCAAGTGGAAGACCCTACAATAACTTCAAGATGTGCAGAAAGTATGAAGCTATGGAAATACGCGTCTACAAATGAAGATCTATGGTCGTCCGTGTCAGACGACAGTGATCAGGATGGCCGAATGTAACGATAGTTATCGATATACGATCATCGATAGTCATCGTAAGGGGAATGTCGTCGTTAGAGAAGTGAGTCGAAGAAAAAGAAGCGAGTTGAAAGTTGTGCAGAAAAAGAAAGACCATAAAGCCGAGAGTTGTCGTGTCCGGAGAAAGATAAAGTTGTGTAGTTGTCTTACGTCCGCAGATCAATAGAGATGTCACGAGTCATCTTTTTATTAATTCCAAAATATAATAACCAAAACTATTATTAAGATAAACCATTGTGCGAAACAATAAATATCCTACATACATACGTGAATTAAAAAATTGCCCCAAATCACACCACAGCCGCAAGAAATAAAAGAACAAATTTTCAACCATTAAATTCTTACCATTTAAACTAAAAACACCCGAAATAATGGAAAAGATAAATTTAAACTTGGCGAACACTTAACACTCACTTAAAAAGTTTATGCTATCATTCGATTAATTCCCCATGCAACTTTCGGTCATAAAATAATCGAATATCAGTAGTTTTATATATATAAAAATTTTGAAATTTTTGAAATTTTTAAAATTTTTGAAACTTAAAATTTTTCAAAACTTTCAAATTTTAATTTTGAAATTTTGAAATTTTAAAAATTTTTGAACCATTTGAAATTTTTGAAATTTTTAAAATTTAGAAATTTTTGAACGTTTTAAAATCTTTAAAATTTTTAATATTTGTTAAAATTTTTTTGATAAACAAAATTTTTTAAATATATAAAATTTTGAAATTTTAGAAACTTTTGAAATTTTTCAAAAAACTTCAAATTTTTGGAATTTATGAAATTTTGAAACTTTTTAAATTTTTGAAAAATTAAAATTGTTGAACCTTTCAAAATTTTTGAAATTTTTGAAATTCTCAAACAAATTTTTGAAATTTTTGAAATTTTTGGAATTTTGATTGATATTGATTGATATCAATCAAAATTCCAAATTGATTGATATTCCATATTGATTGATATTGATATTGATATTTTTTAAATCTTGTATGAAATTTTTCAAAATTTTAAAATTTTTGAAATTTTGAATTTTTTTAAATTTTTAACTGTTTTGAAATTTTTGAAATTTTTCAAAAACTTTCAAATTTTTGGAATTTATGAAATTTTGAAACTTTTTAAATTTTTGAAATATTAAAATTGTTGAACCTTTCAAAATTTTTTAAATTCTCAAACAAATTTTTGAAATTTTTAAAATTTTTGGAATTTTGATTGATATTGATTGATATCAATCAAAATTCCAAATTGATTGATATTCCATATTGATTGATATTGATATTGATATTTTTTAAATTTTGAAATTTTGTATGAAATTTTTCAAAAATTTAAAAATTTTTGAAAATTTTAATTTTTAAAATTTTGAAATTTTGAAATTGTTGAAATTTTTGAAAAAAATGTTGAAAGGTTCAAAAATATTAATATTTCAAAAATTTCAAAATTTCATAAATTTCAAAAGTTTCAAAAATTTCAAAATTTTATATATTTCAAAAATTTGAAATTTTTTTTTAATTTTTAAAATTTGTGAACTTTTGTTACCTTTTCAATTTTTTTACATTTTTCAAATTATTTTGAAATTTAAAAATTTTTGAAATTTTTTGAAATTTTGAAATTTTTAAAATTTTTGAACCATTTGAAATTTTTGAAATTTTTAAAATTTAGAAATTTTTGAACGTTTTAAAATCTTTAAAATTTTTAATATTTGTTAAATTTTTTGATAAACAAAATTTTTTAAATTTTTTTTTACAATTTTAAAATTTTTGAAATATATAAAATTTTGAAATTTTAGAAACTTTTGAAATTTTTCAAAAACTTTCAAATTTTTGGAATTTATGAAATTTTGAAACTTTTTAAATTTTTGAAATATTAAAATTGTTGAACCTTTCAAAATTTTTTAAATTCTCAAACAAATTTTTGAAATTTTTAAAATTTAGAAATTTTTGAACGTTTTAAAATCTTTAAATTTTAAAATTTTTAAAATTTTTAATATTTGTTAAATTTTTTGATAAACAAAATTTTTAAAATTTTTTTTTTTACATTTTAAAATTTTTGAAATATATAAAATTTTGAAATTTTTTAAATTTTAAAATTTTTGAACCTTTTGAAATTTTTGAAATTTAGAAATTGTTAGAATTTTTGAAATTTTTAAATTTTTAAAATATAGAAATTTTTAAACGTTATAAAATTATTAATATTTTTCAAATTTTTAAAATTTTTGATGTTTGTTAAATTTTTAAAGCTTTTAATATATATAAAAATTTTGAAATTTTTGAAACTTTTGAAATTTTTCAAAACTTTTAATTTTTTGGAATTTATGAAATTTTGAAACTTTTTAAATTTTTGAAATATTAAAATTTTTGAAATTCTCAAACAAATTTTTGAAATTTTTAAAATTTTTGGAATTTTGATTGATATTGATTGATATCAATCAAAATTCCAAATTGATTGATATTCCATATTGATTGATATTGATATTGATATTTTTTAAATTTTGAAATTTTGTATGAAATTTTTCAAAAATTTAAAAATTTTTGAAAATTTTAATTTTTAAAATTTTGAAATTTTGAAATTGTTGAAATTTTTGAAAAAAATGTTGAAAGGTTCAAAAATATTAATATTTCAAAAATTTTAAAAGTTTTAAAATTTCAAAAATTTAAAAAGTTTCAAAATTTCATAAATTTCAAAAATTTAAAAGTTTATGAAAAATTTCAAAAGTTTCAAAAATTTCAAAATTTCATATATTTCAAAAATTTGAAAGTTTTTTTTTTAATTTTTAAAATTTGTGAACTTTTGTTACCTTTTCAATTTTTTTACATTTTTCAAATTATTTTGAAATTTAAAAATTTTTGAAATTTTTTGAAATTTTGAAATTTTTAAAATTTTTGAACCATTTGAAATTTTTGAAATTTTTAAAATTTAGAAATTTTTGAACGTTTTAAAATCTTTAAAATTTTTAATATTTGTTAAATTTTTTGATAAACAAAATTTTTTAAATTTTTTTTTTACAATTTTAAAATTTTTGAAATATATAAAATTTTGAAATTTTAGAAACTTTTGAAATTTTTCAAAAACTTTCAAATTTTTGGAATTTATGAAATTTTGAAACATTTTAAATTTTTGAAATATTAAAATTGTTGAACCTTTCAAAATTTTTGAAATTCTCAAACAAATTTTTGAAATTTTTAAAATTTAGAAATTTTTGAACGTTTTAAAATATTTAAAATTTTTAAAATTTTTAATATTTGTTAAATTTTTTGATAAACAAAATTTTTTAAATTTTTTTTTACATTTTTAAAATTTTTGAAATATATAAAATTTTGAAATTTTTGAAACTTTTGAAATTTTTCAAAAACTTTCAAATTTTTGGAATTTATGAAATCTTGAAACTTTTTAAATTTTAAAATTTTTGAAATATTAATATTATTGACCCTTTAAAAATTTTTAAAATTTTGAAATTCTCAAATTTTTAATAATTTTGAAATATTTCAAATCTTTCAAATTTTTGAACATTTTGAAATTTTTGAAATATATGAAATTTTGAAATTCTTGAAACTTTTGAAATTTTTCAAAAACTAAAATTTTTAAAATTTTTGAAATTTTGAAATTTTTGAAATTTTTAACTGTTATAAAATTTCAAAAAATTTGAAATTTTAAAATTTTTAAAATTTAGAAATTTTTAAACGTTATAAAATTTTTAAAATTTTTGAAATTTTTGAAATTTGTGATATTTTGAAACTTTTTAAATTTTTTAAATTTTTCAAATTTTTGAAATATTAATATTTTTGAACCTTTCAACATTTTTTTTCAAAAATTTCAACAATTTCAAAATTTTAAAAATTACACAATTTTAAAATTTCAAAAATTTTTAAATTTCAAAAAATTTGAAAAATGTAAAAAAATTGAAAAGGTAACAAAAGTTCACAAATTTTAAAAATTTAAAAAAAATTTCAAATTTTTGAAATATACGAAATTTTAAAATTTTTGAAATTTTTAAAATTTTTGAACCATTTGAAATTTTTGAAATTTTAAAATTATTGAAATTTTTGAAAGTTTTAAAATTTTTGAAATCTTTAAAATTTTTGAAATTTTTAATATTTGTTAAATTTTTTGATAAACATTTTTTCAATTTTTTTTTTAAATTTTTAAATTTTTAAAATTTTTGTAATTTTATGAAATTTTGAAATTTTGGAAACTTTTGAAATTTTGAAATTTTGGAAACTTTTGAAATTTTTCAAAAACTTTCAAATTTTTGGAATTTATGAAATTTTGAAACTTTTAAATTTTTGAAATATTAAAATTTTTGAACCTTTCAAAATTTTTGAACAGTACCTGCGGTCACGGGCATTTTAGCACGACCAGCGGCCGATCGTGAGTCGTGAGTGAGACGCCAGTTGGCAAGTGGTGTGTGTGAGCGTGTACTCTAATGAGTCTCCGGCGTGGTGGAATACACCACGGAGCGGTTCGTGGGGGTACAGGCGAGAGCACCTGCGGTCACGGGCGCTCTGCACGACCAACGACCGACCGTGAAAGGCGTCGTGAGTGGGCGATAGGTGGCAAGCGAGGTGGATGGTGGAATACACCGACGAGCGACTTAGGGGAGTGCAAGCGAAAGTACCCGCGGCCGCGTGCGTTCTTCACGACGAGCAGCCAGCCAGGCACGCGCGACATGAGCACGTGATGGTAGGACCCATGGGGAGATCCACATTTCCAGCGAGTACACATGGGTGACATAAACCACGTGTGTCCCCTATACCCTGTTATACCCCAGTAGGGTATGACCAACTATGTAGTAGCTCCTCTCTTACTAAAGTCATGATAGTCCTAGTTTTATATAAATGTTCTGTAAAGACGCTGGCGGGACTGAGATATGTTCCCCAGCCTGAGAAAACATCCTTACAAAGTTCAATAACATTAAAGAGAGGCTGCGGCGGTAGGCGATTTTTCAGTTTTTGTTACGCAATATATGTAATTACACAACAGTAACTCCAAATCTAATTTTACATACATATGTATGTACATACATACAATACATGCGTGCAATAATGTGTGTTGAAGTGGGACGCATATAAATACATGTGGATATGCAGACATGTATGTATGTATGGGCGTCCCACTCGCACATTCATAATTTTACAAGGGCTTATGATCGCTGTTATGTTCTAGCATTCTAATTGCAAAATATTGAGAGCAAAACAAAATAACAACATCCAATAAGAATCATATTGAACATGCAAAGTCATAACAGACAAAATACGGAAAGAGTGAGAGCATTGAAGAACGCATTGTTTACTTTTGGCTCGCGTATTTTTGATGAGTGCGTAATAAAATCAAAATAGTAAGCTTTGTTTATAAATAATATTTATAACTATATTTATAACTATTATAATTTTATTGTTGTTTATATTGCATAATAAATATGAAAACAAAATTATGAAAATTTTTTTTATTTTTATTAAAATTTAATTAAATAATTTAATTTGTTTGTAGCGGCTATATCACAGCACGCTTGACTGTAACTTTTCTTTTAGTTTATTAGAATAAAATAAAAAAAAAAATAAAATAAAATAATAAACAATTAATAAATGAAAATTCGCACCCGCCCGGTTGATATTGATTGATATCAATCAAAATTCCAAATTGATTGATATTCCATATTGATTGATATTGATATTGATATTTTTTAAATCTTGTATGAAATTTTTCAAAATTTTAAAATTTTTGAAATTTTGAATTTTTTTAAATTTTTAACTGTTTTGAAATTTTTGAAATTTTTCAAAAACTTTCAAATTTTTGGAATTTATGAAATTTTGAAACTTTTTAAATTTTTGAAATATTAAAATTGTTGAACCTTTAAAAATTTTTGAAATTTTTGAAATTCTCAAACAAATTTTTGAAATTTTTAAAATTTTTGGAATTTTGATTGATATTGATTGATATCAATCAAAATTCCAAATTGATTGATATTCCATATTGATTGATATTGATATTGATATTTTTTAAATTTTGAAATTTTGTATGAAATTTTTCAAAAATTTAAAAATTTTTGAAAATTTTAATTTTTAAAATTTTGTTTTGAAATTTTTGAAATTTTTGAAAAATGTTGAAAGGTTCAAAAATATTAATATTTCAAAAATTTCAAAATTTTATATATTTCAAAAATTTGAAATTTTTTTTTTTTAATTTTTAAAATTTGTGAACTTTTGTTACCTTTTCAATTTTTTTACATTTTTCAAATTATTTTGAAATTTAAAAATTTTATGAAATTTTTGAAATTTTTAAAATTTTTGAACCATTTGAAATTTTTGAAATTTTTAAAATTTTTAATATTTGTTAAATTTTTTGATAAACAAAATTTTTTAAATTTTTTTTTACAATTTTAAAATTTTTGAAATATATAAAATTTTGAAATTTTAGAAACTTTTGAAATTTTTCAAAAACTTTCAAATTTTTGGAATTTATGAAATTTTGAAACTTTTTAAATTTTTGAAATATTAAAATTGTTGAACCTTTCAAAATTATTTAAATTCTCAAACAAATTTTTGAAATTTTTAAAATTTAGAAATTTTTGAACGTTTTAAAATCTTTAAAATTTTTAAAATTTTTAAAATTTTTAATATTTGTTAAATTTTTTGATAAACAAAAATTTTTAAATTTTTTTTTACATTTTAAAAATTTTGAAATATATAAAATTTTGAAATTTTTTAAATTTTAAAATTTTTAAAAATTTTTGAAATTTTTAAATTTTTGAAATTTTTAGAATTTTTGAAAATTTTTAAATTTTAAAATTTTAAAATTTTTAAACATAAAATTATTAATATTTTTAAAATTTTTTAAAATTTTTGATGTTTGTTAAATTTTAAAAGCTTTTAATATATATAAAAATTTTGAAATTTTTGAAACTTTTGAAATTTTTCAAAACTTTTAATTTTTTGGAATTTATGAAATTTTGAAACTTTTTAAATTTTTGAAATATTAAAATTTTTGAAATTCTCAAACAAATTTTTGAAATTTTTAAAATTTTTGGAATTTTGATTGATATTGATTGATATCAATCAAAATTCAAAATTGATTGATATTCCATATTGATTGATATTGATATTGATATTTTTTAAATTTTGAAATTTTGTATGAAATTTTTCAAAAATTTAAAAATTTTTGAAAATTTTAATTTTTAAAATTTTGAAATTTTGAAATTGTTGAAATTTTTGGAAAAAAATGTTGAAAGGTTCAAAAATATTAATATTTCAAAAATTTTAAAAGTTTTAAAAATTTCAAAAATTTAAAAAGTTTCAAAATTTCATAAATTTCAAAAATTTGAAATAGTTTATGAAAAATTTTAGAAAGTTTCAAAAATTTCAAAAATTTCATATATTTCAAAAATTTGAAAGTTTTTTTTTTTTTAATTTTAAAATTTGTGAACTTTGTTTACCTTTTCCAAATTTTTACAATTTTCAAATTATTTTGAAATTTAAAAATTTTGAAATTTTGAAATTTTTAAATTTTTAAAATTTTGAACCATTTGAAATTTTTGGAAATTTTAAAAATTTAGAAATTTTTGAACGTTTTAAAATCTTTAAAATTTTTTAATATTTGTTGATAATCAAAATTCAAAATTTTAGAAATTTTTGATATTTAAAAATTTTAAATTTTAAAAATTTAAAAACTTTTAAAATTTTGGAAATTTTAGAAACTTTGAAATTTTCAAAACTTTCAAATTTTAGAATTTATATTTAAATTTGAAATTTTTAAAATTTTTAAAGTTTGAAATATTAAAATTTTTAAAGTTTTAAAATTTTCAAAATTTTGAAATTTTTAAAATTTTTAAATTCTAATATTTTTAAAAATTTTAAAATTTAAAAATTTTTAAAATTTTTTAAATTTTTTAAAATTTGAAATTTTTTGAAAAATCTTAAAATTTTCAAAAATTTCAAAATTTTATATATTTCAAAAATTTTAAAAATTTAAAAAAATTTAAAAATTTTTGTTTATCAAATAAATTTAACAAATTTAAAAATTTTAAAATTTTAAAGATTTTAAAACGTTCAAAAATTTCTAAATTTTAAAAATTTCAAAAATTTTAAAATTTCAAATGGTTCAAAATTTTTTAAAAATTTCAAAAATTTTAAAGATTTCAAAAATTTTAAAAATTTTTAGAACGTTCAAAAATTTCAATAATTTTAAAATTTCAAAAATTTCAAATGGTTCAAAAATTTTACAAATTTTAAAATTTCAAAAAATTTTAAAACGTTAAAAAATTTCTAAATTATAAAAATTTCAAAATTTCAAAAATTTCAAAAATTTCAAAATTTCGTATATTTCAAAAATTTAAAAGTTTTTTTTTATTTTTTAAAATTTGTGAACTATTGTTATTGTTTTCAAATTTTTTGGAATTTATGAAATTTTGAAACTTTTTAAATTTTTAAAAATATTAAAATTGTTTAACCTTTAAAAATTTTTGAAATTTTTGAAAATTTTTGGAATTTTTATTGATATTAATTGATATCAATCAAAATTCCAAATTGATTGATATTCCATATTGATTGATATTGATATTGATATTTTTTTAAATTTTGAAATTTTGTATGAAATTTTTCAAAAATTTTTAAATTTTTGAAAATTTTAAGTTTTCAATTTTTGAAATATTAAAATTTTTGAACCTTTCAAAATTTTTGAAATTTTTGAAACTTTTGGAATTTTGATTGATATTGATTGATATCAATCAAAATTCCAAATTGATTGATATTCCATATTAATTGATATTGATTGATATTGATATTGATATTTTTTAAATATTGAAATTTTGTATAAAATTTTTCAAAAACTTAAAAATTTTTCAAAATTTTAATTTTTAAAATTTTTGAAATTTTGAAATTTTTAACTGTTTTAAAATTTTTGAAATTTTTAACTGTTTTAAAATTTTTGAAATTTTTAACTGTTTTAAAATTTTTGAAATTTTTAACTGTTTTAAAATTTTTCAAATAACTGTTTTAAAATTTCAAAAAATTTTTAAAATTTAGAATTTAAAAATTTCGTTATAAAATTTTTAAATTTTTCGAATTTTTGAAATTTATAAAATTTTGAAACTTTTTAAATTTTTGAAATTTTGAAATTTTTGAAATTTTTGAAGTTTTGAAATTTTTCAAATTTTTGAAATATTAATATTTTTGAACCTTTCAACATTTTTTTTCAAAAATTTCAACAATTTGATATTGATTGATATCAATCAAAATTCCAAATTGATTGATATTCCATATTGATTGATATTAATATTGATATTTTTTAAATTTTGAAATTTTGTAGGAAATTTTAAAAAATTGTAAAATTTTTAAAAATTTAATTTATTTTGAAATTTTGAAATTTTTGAAATTTTTAACCGTTTTAAAATTTCAAAAATTTTAAAAAGGTTCAAATTAAAAATTTTAAAAAAATTTTAAAATTTCCTACAAAATTTCAAAATTTAAAAAATATCAATATTAATAAATTTTTTTTAATTTTTTGGTTAAAAATTATTTTTGAAATCTTTTAAAATTTTGATAGGTTCAAAAATATTTCTTTTAAAAATTTAAAATTAAAAATTAAAAACAAATTGAAAAAATTTTGTTTATCAAAAAATTTAACAGATATTAAAAATTTCAAAATTTTAAAGATTTCAAAAATTTCCAAAATTTTTAAAATTTTAAAACGTTCAAAATTTCTTAATATTTTAAAATTTCAAATGGTTCAAAATTTTAAAATTTCAAAAAGTTCAAAAATTTCAAAATTTTCAAAATTTCGTATATTTCAAAAATTTGAAAGTTTTTTTTAAATTTGTGAACTATTGTTACCTTTTCAATTTTTTTACATTTTTAAAATTTTTTTGAAATGTAAAAATTTTGAAATTTGTGTAATTTTTAAAAATTTTGAAATTTTGAAATTGTTGAAAAATTTTAGAAAAAACTGTTGAAAGGTTCAAAAAATATTAATATTTTAAATTTTAAAATTGTTGGAATTTTTAAAATTTTATACAAAAATTTCAAAATTTAAAAAATATCAATATTAATATCAATCAATAAGGAATATCAATCAATTTGGAATTTTGATTGATATCAATCAATATCAGAATTGTTGAAAATTTTGAAAAAATTTTGAAAGAATCTAAAAATATTAATATTTCAAAAATTTTTTAAAAAATTTAAAAATTTCAAAAATTTAAAAGTTTCAAAATTTTATGAAATTTCCAAAATTCGAAAAATTTTAAAAATTTTATAACGTTTAAAAATTTCCAATTTTAAAAATTTATAAATTTCAAATTTTTTGAAAATTTAAAACAGTTAAAAATTTCAAAAATTTCAGAAAAAATTTCAAAAATTTTAAAAATTCAAATTTTCAAAAATTTTTATATTTTTGAAAAATTTCCATTCAAAATTTTAAAATTTAAAAAATATCCAATATCAATATCAATCAATGAA
>JAEIFI010000208.1:0-12009 GCA_018901815.1 Zaprionus lachaisei
GTTATGTCCGTTATGTCCGTTATGTCCGTTATGTCCTTGCCGTTATGTCCGTTATGTCCGTTATGTCCGTTATGTCCGTTAGTGTCCGTTATGTCCGTTATGTCCGTTATGTCCGTTATGTCCGTTATGTCCGTTATGTCCGTTATGTCCGTTATGTCCGTTATGTCCGTTATGGTGTCCGTTATGTCCGTTATGTCCGTTATGTCCGTTATGTCCGTTATGTCCGTTATGTCCGTTATGTCCGTTATGTCCGTTATGTTCGTTATGTCCGTTATGTCCGTTATGTCCGTTATGTTCGTTATGTCCGTTATGTCCGTTATGTCCGTTATGTCCGTTATGTCCGTTATGTCCGTTATGTCCGTTATGTCCGTTATGTCCGTTATGTCCGTTATGTTCGTTATGTGTCCGTTATGTCCGTTATGTCCGTTATGTTCGTTATGTCCGTTATGTCCGTTATGTCCGTTATGTCCGTTATGTCCGTTATGTCCGTTATGTCCGTTATGTCCGTTATGTCCGTTATGTCCGTTATGTCCGTTATGTCCGTTATGTCCGTTATGTCCGTTATGTCCGTTATGTCCGTTATGTCCGTTATGTCCGTTATGTCCGTTATGTCCGTTATGTCCGTTATGTCCGTTATGTCCGTTATGTCCGTTATGTCCGTTATGTCCGTTATGTCCGTTATGTCCGTTATGTCCGTTATGTCCGTTATGTCCGTTATGTCCGTTATGTCCGTTATGTCCGTTATGTCCGTTATGTCCGTTATGTCCGTTATGTCCGTTATGTCCGTTATGTCCGTTATGTCCGTTATGTCCGTTATGTCCGTTATGTTCCGTTATGTCCGTTATGTCCGTTATGTCCGTTATGTCCGTTATGTCCGTTATGTCCGTTATGTCCGTTATGTCCGTTATGTCCGTTATGTCCGTTATGTCCGTTATGTCCGTTATGTCCGTTATGTCCGTTATGTCCGTTATGTTCCGTTATGTCCGTTATGTCCGTTATGTCCGTTATGTCCGTTATGTCCGTCCGTTATGTCCGTTATGTCCGTTATGTCCGTTATGTCCGTTATGTCCGTTATGTCCGTTATGTCCGTTATGTCCGTTATGTCCGTTATGTCCGTTATGTCCGTTATGTCCGTTATGTCCGTTATGTCCGTTATGTCCGTTATGTCCGTTATGTCCGTTATGTCCGTTATGTCCGTTATGTCCGTTATGTCCGTTATGTCCGTTATGTCCGTTATGTCCGTTATGTCCGTTATGTCCGTTATGTCCGTTATGTCCGTTATGTCCGTTATGTCCGTTATGTCCGTTATGTCCGTTATGTCCGTTATGTCCGTTATGTCCGTTATGTCCGTTATGTCCGTTATGTCCGTTATGTCCGTTATGTCCGTTATGTCCGTTATGTCCGTTATGTCCGTTATGTCCGTCCGTTATGTCCGTTATGTCCGTTATGTCCGTTATGTCCGTTATGTCCGTTATGTCCGTTATGTCCGTTATGTCCGTTATGTCCGTTATGTCCGTTATGTCCGTTATGTCCGTTATGTCCGTTATGTCCGTTATGTCCGTTATGTCCGTTATGTCCGTTATGTCCGTTATGTCCGTTATGTCCGTTATGTCCGTTATGTCCGTTATGTCCGTTATGTCCGTTATGTCCGTTATGTCCGTTATGTCCGTTATGTCCGTTATGTCCGTTATGTCCGTTATGTCCGTTATGTCCGTTATGTCCGTTATGTCCGTTATGTCCGTTATGTCCGTTATGTCCGTTATGTCCGTTATGTCCGTTATGTTCGTTATGTCCGTTATGTCCGTTATGTCCGTTATGTCCGTTATGTCCGTTATGTCCGTTATGTCCGTTATGTCCGTTATGTCCGTTATGTCCGTTATGTCCGTTATGTCCGTTATGTCCGTTATGTCCGTTATGTCCGTTATGTCCGTTATGTCCGTTATGTCCGTTATGTCCGTTATGTCCGTTATGTCCGTTATGTCCGTTATGTCCGTTATGTCCGTTATGTCCGTTATGTCCGTTATGTCCGTTATGTCCGTTATGTCCGTTATGTCCGTTATGTCCGTTATGTCCGTTATGTCCGTTATGTCCGTTATGTCCGTTATGTCCGTTATGTCCGTTATGTCCGTTATGTCCGTTATGTCCGTTATGTCCGTTATGTCCGTTATGTCCGTTATGTCCGTTATGTCCGTTATGTCCGTTATGTCCGTTATGTCCGTTATGTCCGTTATGTCCGTTATGTCCGTTATGTCCGTTATGTCCGTTATGTCCGTTATGTCCGTTATGTCCGTTATGTCCGTTATGTCCGTTATGTCCGTTATGTCCGTTATGTCCGTTATGTCCGTTATGTCCGTTATGTCCGTTATGTCCGTTATGTCCGTTATGTCCGTTATGTCCGTTATGTCCGTTATGTCCGTTATGTCCGTTATGTCCGTTATGTCCGTTATGTCCGTTATGTCCGTTGTGTCCGTTATGTCCGTTATGTCCGTTATGTCCGTTATGTCCGTTATGTCCGTTATGTCCGTTATGTCCGTTATGTCCGTTATGTCCGTTATGTCCGTTATGTCCGTTATGTCCGTTATGTCCGTTATGTCCGTTATGTCCGTTATGTCCGTTATGTCCGTTATGTCCGTTATGTCCGTTATGTCCGTTATGTCCGTTATGTCCGTTATGTCCGTTATGTCCGTTATGTCCGTTATGTCCGTTATGTCCGTTATGTCCGTTATGTCCGTTATGTTCGTTATGTCCGTTATGTCCGTTATGTCCGTTATGTCCGTTATGTCCGTTATGTCCGTTATGTCCGTTATGTCCGTTATGTCCGTTATGTCCGTTATGTCCGTTATGTCCGTTATGTCCGTTATGTCCGTTATGTCCGTTATGTCCGTTATGTCCGTTATGTCCGTTATGTCCGTTATGTCCGTTATGTCCGTTATGTCCGTTATGTCCGTTATGTCCGTTATGTCCGTTATGTCCGTTATGTCCGTTATGTCCGTTATGTCCGTTATGTCCGTTATGTCCGTTATGTCCGTTATGTCCGTTATGTCCGTTTATGTCCGTTATGTCCGTTATGTCCGTTATGTCCGTTATGTCCGTTATGTCCGTTATGTCCGTTATGTCCGTTATGTCCGTTATGTCCGTTATGTCCGTTATGTCCGTTATGTCCGTTATGTCCGTTATGTCCGTTATGTCCGTTATGTCCGTTATGTCCGTTATGTCCGTTATGTCCGTTATGTCCGTTATGTCCGTTATGTCCGTTATGTCCGTTATGTCCGTTATGTCCGTTATGTCCGTTATGTCCGTTATGTCCGTTATGTCCGTTATGTCCGTTATGTCCGTTATGTCCGTTATGTCCGTTATGTCCGTTATGTCCGTTATGTCCGTTATGTCCGTTATGTCCGTTATGTCCGTTATGTCCGTTATGTCCGTTATGTCCGTTATGTCCGTTATGTCCGTTATGTCCGTTATGTCCGTTATGTCCGTTATGTCCGTTATGTCCGTTATGTCCGTTATGTCCGTTATGTCCGTTATGTCCGTTATGTCCGTTATGTCCGTTATGTCCGTTATGTCCGTTATGTCCGTTATGTCCGTTATGTCCGTTATGTCCGTTATGTCCGTTATGTCCGTTATGTCCGTTATGTCCGTTATGTCCGTTATGTCCGTTATGTCCGTTATGTCCGTTATGTCCGTTATGTCCGTTATGTCCGTTATGTCCGTTATGTCCGTTATGTCCGTTATGTCCGTTATGTCCGTTATGTCCGTTATGTCCGTTATGTCCGTTATGTCCGTTATGTCCGTTATGTCCGTTATGTCCGTTATGTCCGTTATGTCCGTTATGTCCGTTATGTCCGTTATGTCCGTTATGTCCGTTATGTCCGTTATGTCCGTTATGTCCGTTATGTCCGTTATGTCCGTTATGTCCGTTATGTCCGTTATGTCCGTTATGTTATGTCCGTTATGTCCGTTATGTCCGTTATGTCCGTTATGTCCGTTATGTCCGTTATGTCCGTTATGTCCGTTGGCGTCCGTTATGTCCGTTATGTCCGTTATGTCCGTTATGTCCGTTATGTCCGTTATGTCCGTTATGTCCGTTATGTTCGTTATGTCCGTTACGTCCGTTATGTCCGTTGTTATGTCCGTTATGTCCGTTATGTCCGTTATGTTCCGTTATGTCCGTTATGTCCGTTATGTCCGTTGGTGTCCGTTATGTCCGTTATGTCCGTTATGTCCGTTATGTCCGTTATGTCCGTTATGTCCGTTAGTTGTCCGTTATGTCCGTTATGTCCGTTATGTTCCGTTATGTCCGTTATGTCCGTTATGTCCGTTATGTCCGTTATGTCCGTTATGTCCGTTATGTCCGTTATGTCCGTTATGTCCGTTATGTCCGTTATGTCCGTTATGTCCGTTATGTCCGTTATGTCCGTTATGTCCGTTATGTCCGTTATGTCCGTTATGTCCGTTATGTCCGTTATGTCCGTTATGTCCGTTATGTCCCGTTTGTCCGTTATGTCCGTTATGTCCGTTATGTCCGTTATGTCCGTTATGTCCGTTATGTCCGTTATGTCCGTTATGTTCCGTTATGTCCGTTACGTCCGTTATGTCCGTTATGTCCGTTATGTCCGTTATGTCCGTTATGTCCGTTATGTCCGTTATGTCCGTTATGTCCGTTATGTCCGTTATGTCCGTTATGTCCGTTATGTTCGTTATGTTCGTTATGTTCGTTATGTCCGTTATGTCCGTTATGTCCGTTATGTCCGTTATGTCCGTTGGTGTCCGTTATGTCCGTTATGTCCGTTATGTCCGTTATGTCCGTTGTGTCCGTTATGTCCGTTATGTCCGTTATGTCCGTTATGTCCGTTATGTCCGTTATGTCCGTTATGTCCGTTATGTCCGTTATGTCCGTTATGTCCGTTATGTCCGTTATGTCCGTTATGTCCGTTATGTTCGTTATGTCCGTTGGTGTCCGTTATGTCCGTTGTTATGTCCGTTAGTGTCCGTTATGTCCGGTTATGTCCGTTATGTCCGTTATGTTCGTTATGTTCGTTATGTCCGTTATGTCCGTTATGTCCGTTATGTTCGTTATGTCCGTTATGTCCGTTATGTCCGTTATGTCCGTTATGTCCGTTATGTTCGTTATGTCCGTTATGTTCGTTATGTCCGTTATGTCCGTTATGTCCGTTATGTTCGTTATGTCCGTTATGTCCGTTAGTGTCCGTTATGTTCGTTATGTTCGTTATGTCCGTTATGTCCGTTGTGTTCGTTATGTCCGTTATGTCCGTTATGTCCGTTATGTCCGTTATGCTCGTTATGTCCGTTATGTCCGTTATGTCCGTTATGTCCGTTATGTCCGTTATGTTCGTTATGTCCGTTATGTCCGTTATGTCCGTTATGTTCGTTATGTCCGTTATGTTCGTTGTGTCCGTTATGTCCGTTATGTTCGTTATGTCCGTTATGTCCGTTATGTCCGTTATGTCCGTTAGTGTCCGTTATGTCCGTTATGTCCGTTATGTCCGTTATGTTCCGTTGTGTCCGTTATGTCCGTTATGTTCGTTATGTCCGTTATGTCCGTTATGTCCGTTATGTCCGTTATGTTCGTTATGTCCGTTATGTCCGTTATGTCCGTTATGTCCGTTATGTCCGTTATGTTCGTTATGTCCGTTATGTCCGTTATGTCCGTTATGTCCGTTATGTCCGTTATGTCCGTTATGTCCGTTATGTCCGTTATGTCCGTTATGTCCGTTATGTCCGTTATGTCCGTTATGTCCGTTATGTCCGTTATGTCCGTTAGTGTCCGTTATGTCCGTTATGTCCGTTATGTCCGTTATGTCCGTTATGTCCGTTATGTCCGTTATGTCCGTTATGTCCGTTATGTCCGTTATGTCCGTTATGTCCGTTATGTCCGTTATGTCCGTTATGTCCGTTATGTCCGTTATGTCCGTTATGTTCGTTATGTCCGTTATGTCCGTTATGTCCGTTATGTCCGTTATGTCCGTTATGTCCGTTATGTCCGTTATGTCCGTTATGTCCGTTATGTCCGTTATGTCCGTTATGTCCGTTATGTCCGTTATGTCCGTTATGTCCGTTATGTCCGTTATGTCCGTTATGTCCGTTATGTCCGTTATGTCCGTTATGTCCGTTATGTCCGTTATGTCCGTTATGTCCGTTATGTCCGTTATGTCCGTTATGTCCGTTATGTCCGTTATGTCCGTTATGTCCGTTATGTCCGTTATGTCCGTTATGTCCGTTATGTCCGTTATGTCCGTTATGTCCGTTATGTCCGTTATGTTCGTTATGTCCGTTATGTTCGTTATGTCCGTTATGTCCGTTATGTCCGTTATGTCCGTTATGTCCGTTATGTCCGTTATGTCCGTTATGTCCGTTATGTTCGTTATGTCCGTTATGTCCGTTATGTTCGTTATGTCCGTTATGTCCGTTATGTCCGTTATGTCCGTTATGTCCGTTATGTCCGTTATGTCCGTTATGTCCGTTATGTCCGTTATGTCCGTTATGTCCGTTATGTCCGTTATGTCCGTTATGTCCGTTATGTCCGTTATGTCCGTTATGTCCGTTATGTCCGTTATGTCCGTTATGTCCGTTATGTCCGTTATGTCCGTTATGTCCGTTATGTTCGTTATGTCTCGTTATGTCCGTTATGTCCGTTATGTCCGTTATGTCCGTTATGTCCGTTATGTCCGTTATGTCCGTTATGTCCGTTATGTTCGTTATGTCCGTTATGTCCGTTATGTCCGTTATGTTCGTTATGTCCGTTATGTCCGTTATGTCCGTTATGTCCGTTATGTCCGTTATGTCCGTTATGTCCGTTATGTCCGTTATGTCCGTTATGTCCGTTATGTCCGTTATGTCCGTTATGTCCGTTATGTTCGTTATGCTCGTTATGTCCGTTATGTCCGTTATGTTCGTTATGTCCGTTATGTCCGTTATGTCCGTTATGTCCGTTATGTCCGTTATGTCCGTTATGTCCGTTATGTCCGTTATGTTCGTTATGTCTCGTTATGTCCGTTATGTCCGTTATGTCCGTTATGTCCGTTATGTCCGTTATGTCCGTTATGTCCGTTATGTCCGTTATGTCCGTTATGTTCGTTATGTCCGTTATGTCCGTTATGTTCGTTATGTCCGTTATGTCCGTTATGTCCGTTATGTCCGTTATGTCCGTTATGTCCGTTATGTCCGTTATGTTCGTTATGTCCGTTATGTCCGTTATGTCCGTTATGTCCGTTATGTCCGTTATGTCCGTTATGTCCGTTATGTCCGTTATGTCCGTTATGTCCGTTATGTCCGTTATGTCCGTTATGTCCGTTATGTCCGTTATGTCCGTTATGTCCGTTATGTCCGTTATGTCCGTTATGTCCGTTATGTCCGTTATGTTCGTTATGTCCGTTATGTCCGTTATGTCCGTTATGTCCGTTATGTCCGTTATGTCCGTTATGTCCGTTATGTTCGTTATGTCCGTTATGTCCGTTATGTTCGTTATGTCTCGTTATGTCCGTTATGTCCGTTATGTCCGTTATGTCCGTTATGTCCGTTATGTCCGTTATGTCCGTTATGTCCGTTATGTCCGTTATGTCCGTTATGTCCGTTATGTCCGTTATGTCCGTTATGTCCGTTATGTCCGTTATGTCCGTTATGTCCGTTATGTCCGTTATGTCCGTTATGTTCGTTATGCTCGTTATGTCCGTTATGTCCGTTATGTTCGTTATGTCCGTTATGTCCGTTATGTCCGTTATGTCCGTTATGTCCGTTATGTCCGTTATGTCCGTTATGTCCGTTATGTCCGTTATGTTCGTTATGCTCGTTATGTCCGTTATGTCCGTTATGTCCGTTATGTCCGTTATGTCCGTTATGTCCGTTATGTCCCGTTATGTCCGTTATGTCCGTTATGTCCGTTATGTCCGTTATGTCCGTTATGTCCGTTATGTCCGTTATGTCCGTTATGTTCGTTATGTCCGTTATGTCCGTTATGTCCGTTATGTCCGTTATGTCTCGTTATGTCCGTTATGTCCGTTATGTTCGTTATGTCCGTTATGTCCGTTATGTCCGTTATGTCCGTTATGTTCGTTATGTCCGTTATGTCCGTTATGTCCGTTATGTCCGTTATGTCCGTTATGTCCGTTATGTCCGTTATGTCCGTTATGTCCGTTATGTCCGTTATGTTCGTTATGCTCCGTTATGTCCGTTATGTCCGTTATGTCCGTTATGTCCGTTATGTCCGTTATGTTCGTTATGTCCGTTATGTCCGTTATGTCCGTTATGTCCGTTATGTCCGTTATGTCCGTTATGTCCGTTATGTCCGTTATGTTCGTTATGTCTCGTTATGTCCGTTATGTCCGTTATGTTCGTTATGTCCGTTATGTCCGTTATGTCCGTTATGTCCGTTATGTCCGTTATGTTCGTTATGTCCGTTATGTCCGTTATGTCCGTTATGTCCGTTATGTCCGTTATGTCCGTTATGTTCGTTATGTCCGTTATGTCCGTTATGTCCGTTATGTCCGTTATGTCCGTTATGTCTCGTTATGTCCGTTATGTCCGTTATGTCCGTTATGTCCGTTATGTCCGTTATGTCCGTTATGTCCGTTATGTCCGTTATGTCCGTTATGTCCGTTATGTTCGTTATGTCCGTTATGTCCGTTATGTCCGTTATGTCCGTTATGTCCGTTATGTCCGTTATGTCCGTTATGTCCGTTATGTCCGTTATGTCCGTTATGTCCGTTATGTCCGTTATGTCCGTTATGTCCGTTATGTCCGTTATGTCCGTTATGTCCGTTATGTCCGTTATGTCCGTTATGTCCGTTATGTCCGTTATGTCCGTTATGTCCGTTATGTTCGTTATGTCCGTTATGTCCGTTATGTCCGTTATGTCCGTTATGTTCGTTATGTCTCGTTATGTCCGTTATGTCCGTTATGTTCGTTATGTCCGTTATGTCCGTTATGTCCGTTATGTCCGTTATGTCCGTTATGTTCGTTATGTCCGTTATGTCCGTTATGTCCGTTATGTTCGTTATGTCCGTTATGTCCGTTATGTCCGTTATGTCCGTTATGTCCGTTATGTCCGTTATGTCCGTTATGTCCGTTATGTCCGTTATGTCCGTTATGTCCGTTATGTCCGTTATGTTCGTTATGCTCCGTTATGTCCGTTATGTCCGTTATGTTCGTTATGTCCGTTATGTCCGTTATGTCCGTTATGTCCGTTATGTCCGTTATGTCCGTTATGTCCGTTATGTCCGTTATGTCCGTTATGTCCGTTATGTTCGTTATGTCCGTTATGTCCGTTATGTCCGTTATGTCCGTTATGTCCGTTATGTCCGTTATGTCCGTTATGTTCGTTATGTCCGTTATGTCCGTTATGTTCGTTATGTCCGTTATGTCCGTTATGTTCGTTATGTCCGTTATGTCCGTTATGTCCGTTATGTCCGTTATGTCCGTTATGTCCGTTATGTCCGTTATGTCCGTTATGTCCGTTATGTCCGTTATGTTCGTTATGTCCGTTATGTCCGTTATGTCCGTTATGTCCGTTATGTCCGTTATGTCCGTTATGTCCGTTATGTCCGTTATGTCCGTTATGTCCGTTATGTCCGTTATGTCCGTTATGTCCGTTATGTCCGTTATGTCCGTTATGTCCGTTATGTCCGTTATGTCCGTTATGTCCGTTATGTCCGTTATGTCCGTTATGTCCGTTATGTCCGTTATGTCCGTTATGTCCGTTATGTCCGTTATGTCCGTTATGTCCGTTATGTCCGTTATGTCCGTTATGTCCGTTATGTCCGTTATGTCCGTTATGTCCGTTATGTCCGTTATGTCCGTTATGTCCGTTATGTCTCGTTATGTCCGTTATGTCCGTTATGTCCGTTATGTCCGTTATGTTCGTTATGTCTCGTTATGTCCGTTATGTCCGTTATGTCCGTTATGTCCGTTATGTCCGTTATGTCCGTTATGTCCGTTATGTCCGTTATGTCCGTTATGTCCGTTATGTCCGTTATGTCCGTTATGTCCGTTATGTTCGTTATGTCCGTTATGTCCGTTATGTCCGTTATGTCCGTTATGTTCGTTATGTCTCGTTATGTCCGTTATGTCCGTTATGTTCGTTATGTCCGTTATGTCCGTTATGTTCGTTATGTCCGTTATGTCCGTTATGTCCGTTATGTCCGTTATGTCCGTTATGTCCGTTATGTCCGTTATGTCCGTTATGTCCGTTATGTTCGTTATGTCCGTTATGTCCGTTATGTCCGTTATGTCCGTTATGTCCGTTATGTCCGTTATGTCCGTTATGTCCGTTATGTCCGTTATGTCCGTTATGTTCGTTATGTCCGTTATGTCCGTTATGTTCGTTATGTCCGTTATGTCCGTTATGTCCGTTATGTCCGTTATGTCCGTTATGTCCGTTATGTCCGTTATGTCCGTTATGTCCGTTATGTCCGTTATGTCCGTTATGTCCGTTATGTCCGTTATGTCCGTTATGTCCGTTATGTCCGTTATGTCCGTTATGTCCGTTATGTCCGTTATGTCCGTTATGTCCGTTATGTCCGTTATGTCCGTTATGTCCGTTATGTCCGTTATGTCCGTTATGTCCGTTATGTCCGTTATGTCCGTTATGTCCGTTATGTTCGTTATGTCCGTTATGTCCGTTATGTCCGTTATGTCCGTTATGTCCGTTATGTCCGTTATGTCCGTTATGTCCGTTATGTCCGTTATGTCCGTTATGTCCGTTATGTCCGTTATGTCCGTTATGTTCGTTATGTCCGTTATGTCCGTTATGTCCGTTATGTCCGTTATGTCCGTTACGTCCGTTATGTCCGTTATGTTCGTTATGTCCGTTATGTCCGTTATGTCCGTTATGTCCGTTATGTTCGTTATGTCCGTTATGTCCGTTATGTCCGTTATGTCCGTTGTGTCCGTTATGTCCGTTATGTCCGTTATGTCCGTTATGTCCGTTATGTCCGTTATGTCCGTTATGTCCGTTGCGTCCGTTATGTCCGTTATGTCCGTTATGTCCGTTATGTCCGTTATGTCCGTTATGTCCGTTATGTCCGTTATGTCCGTTATGTCCGTTATGTTCGTTATGTCCGTTATGTCCGTTATGTTCGTTATGTCCGTTATGTCCGTTATGTCCGTTGTGTCCGTTATGTCCGTTATGTCCGTTATGTCCGTTATGTCCGTTATGTTCGTTATGTCCGTTATGTCCGTTATGTCCGTTATGTCCGTTATGTCCGTTATGTCCGTTATGTCCGTTATGTCCGTTATGTCCGTTATGTCCGTTATGTCCGTTATGTCCGTTATGTTCGTTATGTCCGTTATGTCCGTTATGTCCGTTATGTCCGTTATGTCCGTTATGTCCGTTATGTCCGTTATGTCCGTTATGTCCGTTATGTTCGTTATGTCCGTTATGTCCGTTATGTCCGTTAGTGTCCGTTATGTCCGTTATGTTCGTTATGTCCGTTATGTCCGTTATGTCCGTTATGTCCGTTATGTCCGTTATGTCCGTTATGTCCGTTATGTCCGTTATGTCCGTTATGTCCGTTATGTCCGTTATGTCCGTTATGTCCGTTATGTCCGTTATGTCCGTTATGTCCGTTATGTCCGTTATGCTCCGTTATGTCCGTTATGTCCGTTATGTCCGTTATGTTCGTTATGTCCGTTATGTCCGTTATGTCCGTTATGTCCGTTATGTCCGTTATGTCCGTTATGTCCGTTATGTCCGTTATGTCCGTTATGTCCGTTATGTCCGTTATGTCCGTTATGTCTCGTTATGTCCGTTATGTCCGTTATGTTCGTTATGTCCGTTATGTCCGTTATGTCCGTTATGTCCGTTATGTCCGTTAGTGTCCGTTATGTCCGTTATGTCCGTTATGTCCGTTATGTTCGTTATGTTCGTTATTCTTTTTTTTTGTTTTGTCCGTTATGTCCGTTATGTCCGTTATGTCCGTTATGTCCGTTATGCTGCGCCCGTTATGTCCTTTGCGTCCGTTATGTTCGTTATGTCCGTTATGTCCGTTATGT
>JAEIFI010000211.1:0-10471 GCA_018901815.1 Zaprionus lachaisei
TTGCCTGTTTATTTGTTGGCTTATTTGCTCATCCTCCATCATTCACAATCACATGTCTGCAAGCAAGACAGAGAGAGAGAGAGAGAGAGGAGAGGGAAGTGTGAAGAAGCAGGAACTGCTGCTGGTCAGTTCACATTGTGTGTGAAATTCCTTGCTTCCACTTCATTTGGCATTTTGTGCCAGGGACACTCAAAAAAATTCAAAAATTTCAAAAATTTCAAAAAATTTGAAAAAATTTTCAAAAATTTCAAAAATTTCAAAAATTTTGAAAATTTGAAAAATTTGAAAAATTTCAAAAATTTGAAAAAATTTCAAAAATTTACAAAAAATTTAAAAAATTTCAAAAATTGAAAAATTCAAAAATTTAAAATAAAATTTCTTTAAAATTTGAAAAATTAAAAAAATTTCAAAAATTTCAAAATAAAATTTGAAAAAATTTTTTAAAAATTTAAAAATTTCAAAAATTTGAAATAATTTCAAAAATTTCAAAAATTTCAAAAATTTCAAAAATTTCAAAAAATTTCAAAAATTTTAAAAATTTCAAAAATTTCAAAAATTTCAAAATTTAAAAATTTCAAAAATTTCAAAAATTTCAGAAATTTTAAAAAATTTCAAAAATTTTCAAAAATTTCAAAATTTCAAAAATTTCAAAAAATTTCAAAAATTTAAAAATTTCAAAAATTTAAAAAATTTCAAAAATTTAAAAATTTTTAAAAATTTCAAAAAAAATTCAAAAAAATTTCAAAATTTCAAAAATTTTAAAAATTTCAAAAATTTCAAATAATTTTAAAAATTTCAAAAATTTCAAAAAATTTCAAAAAATCTTTAAAAATTTGACAAATTTGAAAAATTACAAAAATTTGAAAAATTTGAAAATTTTGAATAAATTTTAAAAATTTGAAACATTTCAAAAATATTTGAAATAATTTCAAAAAATGCAAAAAATTTCAAAAATTTCAAAAATTTGAAAAATTTTTAAATAAATTCAAAATAAATTCAAATTCAAAAATTTAAAAAATCTTTAAAAAATTTGACAAATTTGAAAAAAATTTCACAAATTGCAAAATTTTCAAAAATTTTAATGATTTGAAAAATTTGAAAAATTACAAAAATTTCAAAAATTACAAAAATTTGAAAAAATTTGAAAAATTTGAAAAATTTCAAAAATTTCAAAAATTTCAAAAATTTCAAAAATTTCAAAAATTTCAAAAATTTTCAAAATTATTAAAAATTTAAAAATTTCAAAAATTTCAAAAATTTCAAAAATTTTAAAAATTCAAAAATTTCAAAAAATTTCAAAAAATTTTAAAAATTTTAAAAATTTCAAAAAAATTTGAAAAAATTTCAAAAAAATTTCAAAAATTTCAAAAATTTCAAAATTTTAAAAATTTCAAAAAATTTCAAAAATTTCAAAAATTTCAAAAATTTCAAAAATTCAAAAAATTTAAAAATTTGAAAAATTTGAAAAAAAAAATTTCAAAAAAAATTTCAAAAATTTTAAAAATTTAAAAAAATTTGAAAATTTCAAAAATTTCAAAAATTTCAAAAATTTCAAAAATTTCAAAATTTCAAAAAATTTCAAAAAAATTTCAAAAATTTCAAAAATTTGAAAAATTTCAAAAATTTTAAAAATTTCAAAAAATTGAAAAAAAATTCAAAAATTTCAAAATATAAAAAAAAATTTAAAAATTTCAAAAATTTGAAAAAAATTTCAAAATTTCAAAATTTTAAAAAAATTTAAAAAAATTTAAAAAATTTCAAAAATTTAAAATAAAAATTTCAAAATTTAAAAATTTCAAAAATTTAAAAAAAATTCAAAAAATTTCAAAATTTAAAAAAATTTCAAAAATTTCAAAAATTTCAAAAATTTCAAAGAATTTCAAAAATTTTAAAAATTTCAAAAATTTCAAAAAAAAATCAAAAATTAAAAAAACAAATCTTTAAAAATTTGAAAAATTTGAAAAATTACAAAAATTTCAAAAAATTACAAAAATTTTAAAAAAAAAAATTTCAAAAAATTGAAAAATTTGAAAATTTTGAATAAATTTCAAAAATTGCAAAAATTTCAAATATTTTATAAATTTAAAATATTTAAATAATAATAAAAAATTATAACATTTTAAAAATTTGGTTTAATTGAAAAATTTGAATAAATTTTAAAAATTTCAAAAATTTCAAAAATGAAAAAAAATTTCAAAAATTTCAAAAATTTCAAAATTTCAAAAATTTCAAAAATTTCAAAACAAATTCAAAAATTTAAAAATCTTTAAAAATTTGACAAATTTGAAAAAATTTCAAAAATTTCAAAATTGCAAAATTTTCAAAAATTTCAAAAATTTTAAAAATTTGAAAAATTTGAAAAATTTCAAAAAATTTCAAAATTACAAAAATTTCAAAAATTTGAAAAATTTCAAAAATTTAAAAATTTTAAAAATCTCAAAAATTTGAAAAAATTTCAAAAATTTCAAAAATTTTCAAAAATTTCAAAAATTTCAAAAATTTAAAAATTTCAAAAAATTTCAAAAATTTCAAAAATTTCAAAAAATTTCAAAATTTCAAAAATTTCAAAAATTTCAAAATTTAATAATAAAAAAAATTATAACATTTTAAAAATTTCGAAAAATTGAAAAAATTTGAATTAAAAATTTTAAAAATTTATTCAAAAATATGAAATAATTTCAAAAATTTCAAAAATTTGAAAAATTACAAAAATTTCAAAAATTTCAAAAATTTTAAAAAATTTCAAAATTTCAAAAATTTCAAAATTTCAAAAATATCAAAAAATTTCAAAAATAACAAAACTTTTAAAAATTTCAAAAAATTTCAAAAATTTGAAAAATTTTAAAAATTTCAAAAATTTCAAAAATATGAAATAATTTAAAAAATTGAAAAATTTCAAAAATTTGAAAAAATTTCAAAAAATTTGCAAAAATTTGAAAAATTTGAAAAATTTTGAATAAATTTTAAAAATTTGAAACATTTCAAAAATATGAAATAATTTCAAAAATTGCAAAAAATTTCAAAAATTTCAAAAATTGAAAAATTTTAAAAATTTAAAAAATTTCAAAAAAATTCAAATTCACAAAATTAAAAAGTCTTTAAAATTTTGACAAATTTGAAAAAATTTCAAAAATTTGAAAAATTTCAAAAATTTCAAAATTTTTCAAAAATTTGATTAAAAGATTTGAAAAATTTCAAAAATTTCAAAAATTTAAAAAAATTCAAAAATTTAAAAAAAAATTTCAAAAATTTCAAAAATTTCAAAAATTTTCAAAATTTGAAAAAATTAAAAAAATTTAAAAAATTTCAAAAATTTCAAAAATTTCAAAAATTTCAAAAATTTAAAAAATTTCAAAAATTTCAAAAAAAATTTTAAAAAATTTCAAAAATTTCAAAAATTTCAAAAATTTCAAAAATTTCAAAAATATAAAAAATTTCAAAAATTTCAAAAATTTCAAAAATTTCAAAAATTTGAAAAATTTCAAAAATTTCAAAAAATTTCAAAAATTTCAAAAATTTAAAAATTTCAAAAATTTCAAAAAAAAATTTCAAAAATTTCAAAAATTCAAAAAAATTTCAAAAATTTCAAAAATTTTAAAAAATTTCAAAAATTTCAAAAATTTAAAAAAAACAAAATTTAAAAATTTAAAAATTTTCAAAAATTTAAAAAATTTCAAAATTTAAAAAAATTTCAAAATTTTAAAAATTTCAAAAATTTCAAAAATTTCAAAAATTTCAAAAATAAAAAATCTTTAAAAATTTAAAAATTTGAAAAAATTTCAAAAATTAAAAAATTTCAAAAATTTTAAAAATTTAAAAAGAAAAATTTAAAAAATTTGAAAAATTTGAAAAATTTGAATATTTTGAATAAATTTTAAAAATTTGAAACATTTCAAAAATATGAAATAATTTAAAAAATGCAAAAAATTTCAAAAATTTCAAAAATTGAAAAATTTTTAAATAAATTCAAATAAATTCAAATTCACAAATTTAAAAATCTTTAAAAATTTGACAAATTTGAAAAAATTTCAAAAATTGCAAAATTTTCAAAATATTTTAATGATTTGAAAAATTTGAAAAATTACAAAAATTTCAAATATTTTAAAAAAATTTGAAAAATTTGAAAAATTTCAAAAATTTCAAAAATTTCAAAAATTTCAAAAATTTGAAATAATTTCAAAAATTTCAAAAATTTGAAAAATTTCAAAAATTTCAAAAATTTCAAAAATTTAAAAAATTTCAAACATTTCAAAAATTTCAAAAATATCAAAAAATTTCAAAAATCACAAAAGTTTAAAAAATTTCAAAAATTTCAAACATTTTAAAAATTTCAAAAATTTCAAAAATTTCATAAATTTTAAAAATTTCAAAAATTTGAAAAAATATCAAAAAAAAATCTTTAAAACTTTGACAAATTTGAAAAATTACAAAAAATTTCATATATTACAAAAATTTGAAAAAATTTGAAAAATTTTGAAAAATTTGAAACATTTCACAAATTTGAAACATTTCAAAATTTTCAAAAATTTGAATATTTTGAATAAATTTAAAAAATTTCAAAAATTTCAAGAATTTCTCAAATTTTAAAAATTTGAAAAAATATCAAAAATAAAAAATAATCTTTAAAAATTTGACAAATTTAAAAAAATTTCACAAATTTCACGAATTGCAAAATTTTCAAAAATTTTAATGATTTGAAAAATTTGAAAATTACAAAAATTTCAAATATTACAAAAATTTGAAAACACTTGAAAAATTTTGAAAAATTTGAAACATTTCAAAAATTTCAAAAATTTCAAAAATTTCAAAAAAATCAAAAAATTTCAAAAATTTCAAAAAAAATTTCAAAAATTTCAAAACAAATTCAAAAATTTAAAAATCTTTAAAAATCTTTAAAAATTTGACAAATTTGAAAAAATTTCACAAATTGCAAAATTTTCAAAAATGTTAATGATTTTAAATTTCAAAAACTTCAAAAATTTCAAAAATTTAAAAACAAATTTAAAAATTTGAATATTTTGAATAAATTTGAAAAAAATAAAGAAAAATTTCAAAAATTTCAAAAATTTTAAAAATTTTCAAAAATTTAAAAAATTTGAAAAATTTCAAAAATTTCAAAAAAACTTTTAAAAATTAAAAATTTCAAAAATTTCAAAAATTTCAAAATTTTAAAATTTCAAAAATTTCAAAAATTTAAAAATTTCAAAATTTTCAAAATTTCAAAAATTTCAAAAATATTTAAAAATTTCAAAAATTTCAAAATTTTCAAAAATTTCAAAACATTTCAAAAATTTTAAAAATTTAAAAATTTCAAAATAATTTCAAAAATTTCAAAATTTTAAAAATTTAAAAATTTCAAAAATTTGAAAAAATATCAAAAAAAAAAAAATCTTTAAAAATTTGACAAATTTGAAAAATTTGAAAAAATTTCACAAATTCCAAAATTTTTTTAAAAAATTTGAAAAATTGCAAAAAATTTCAAATGTTACAAAAATTTGAAAAAATTTGAAAAATTTTGAAAAATTTGAAACATTTCACAAATTTGAAACATTTCAAAAATTTCAAAAATATCAAAAAATTTCTAAAATTTCAAATTTCAAAAATTTCAAAACAAATTCAAAAATTTAAAAATCTTTAAAAATTTGACAAATTTGAAAAAATTTCACAAATTGCAAAATTTTCAAAAATTTTAATGATTTTAAATTTCAAAAACTTCAAAAAAACTTCAAATTTTAAATTTCAAAAATTTAAAAACAAATTTAACAATTTGAATATTTTGAATAAATTTGAAAAAATTTCAAAAATTTCAAAAATTTCCAGAATTTCACAAATTTTAAAAATTTCAAAAATTTGAAAAAAAATCAAATTAAAAAAAAAACAAATCTTTAAAAATTTGACAAATTTGAAAAATTACAAATAATTTCAAATATTAACAGAAATTTAAAAATTAAAAATTTCAAAAAAAATTTGAAAAATTTCAAAATTTTGAAAAAATTTCAAAAATTGCAAAAATTTTCAAATATTTTATAAATTTAAAATATTTAAATAATAAAAAAAAATTATAACATTTTAAAAATTTGGTTTAATTGAAAAATTTGAATAAATTTTAAAAATTTCAAAAATTTCAAAAATTTAAAAAAATTACAAAAAATTTCAAAACTTTCAAAAATTTTAAAAAAATTTAAAAATTTTAAAAATTTCAAGAATTTCACAAATTTTAAAAATTTTAAAAAGTTTCAAAAATTTGAAAAAATATCAAAAATAAAAAAAAATCTTTAAAAATTTGACAAATTTGAAAAAATTGAAAAAAATTTCACAAATTCCAAAATTTTCAAATTTGAATTTGAAAAATTTGCAAAAAATTTCAAATATTACAAAAATTTGAAAAATTTAAAAAATTTGAAAAATTTGAAACATTTCAAAAATTTGAAACATTCCAAAAAATTTCAAAATATCAAAAATTTCAAAAATATCAAAAATTTCAAAAATTTCAAAACAAATTCAAAAAATTTAAAAATCTTTAAAAATTTGACAAATTTTCAAAAATTTCACAAATTGCAAAATTTTCAAAAATTTTAATGATTTTAAATTAAAAAAATTTAAAAATTTAAAAACAAATTTAAAAATTTTAAAAATTTTGAATAAATTTGAAAAAATTTCAAAAATTTCAAAGAAAAAATTTTAAAAATTTCAAAAATTTTAAAATAATTCAAAAATTTGAAAAATTTGAAAAATTTCAAAAATTTCAAAAATTACAAAATTTCAAAAATTTCAAAAATATTTCAAAAATTAAAAAAATTTGAAAAAATTTGAAAAATTTTAAAAAATTTTTGAATAAATTTCAAAAATTTGAAAAAATTTTAAAAATTAATAATTTCAAAAATTTCAAAAATTTTAAAATTTAAAAATTTAAATAATATTAAAAAAATTATAACATTTTAAAAATTTGGATTAATTCAAAAATTTGAATAAATTTCAAAAATTTCAAAATTTTCAAAAATTTAAAAAATTTCAAAAATTTCAAAAATTTCAAAACTTTCAAAAATTTTAAAAAATTTAAAAATTTACAAAAATTTCCAAAATTTCACAAATTTTAAAAATTTCAAAAATTTTCAAAAATTTGAAAAAATTTTAAAAATTTTAAAAATTTAAAAATTTCAAAAATTTGAAAAAATTTCAAAAATTTCAAAATTTAATAAATTTGAAAAATTTAAAAAAATTTCAAAAATTTAAAAAATTTGAAAAAATTTGAAAAATTTGAAAAATTTCAAAAATTTCAAAAATTTAAAAATTTTAAAATTTCAAAAATTTCAAAAATTTTTCAAAAATTTCAAAAATTTCAAAAAATTTAAAAATTTCAAAAATTTCAAAACAAATTTAAAAAATTTTAAAAATCTTTAAAAATTTGACAAATTTGAAAAAATTTCACAAATTGCAAAATTTTCAAAAATATTAATGATTTTAAAATTTCAAAAATTTCAAAAAACTTCAAATTTTAAATTTCAAAAATTTCAAAAACAAATTGAAAAATTTGAATATTTTCAATAAATTTGAAAAAATTTCAAAAATTTCAAAAATTTGAAATAATTTCACAAATTTAAAAAATTTCAAAAATTTAAAAAAAAATTGAAAAATAAAAAACAAATCTTTTAAAAATTTGACAAATTTGAAATATTACAAATAATTTCAAAAATTTCAAAAATTTGAAAAAAAATTTCAAAAATTTAAAAATTTTAAAAATTTGAATAAATTTCAAAAATTTGAAACATTTCAAAAATTTCAAAAAATTTCAAAAATTTTAAAAATTTAAAATATTTAAATAATTTAAAAAAAATTTCAAAAATTTTAAAATTTAATTGAAAAATTTGAATAAATTTTAAAAATTTCAAAAATTTCAAAAATATGAAAAAAAATTTCTAAAATTTGAAAAAATCAAAAATTTAAAAATATCAAAAATCTTTAAAAATTTGACAAATTTGAAAAATTACAAATAATTTCAAATATTACAGAAATTTCAAATTAAAAAATTTCAAAAAAATTTGAAAAATTTGAATATTTAAAAGAAAAAATTTCAAAAAATTTGAAACATTTCAAAAATTGCAAAAAATTTCAAATATTTTATAAATTTAAAATATTTAAATAATAATAAAAATTCTAAACATTTTAAAAATTTGGTTTAATTGAAAAATTTGAATAATTTTGAATAAATTTAAAAATTTTCAAAAATTTCAAAAATTTCAAGAATTTTAAAAATTTCAAAATTTTAAAAAAATTTCAAAAATTTCAAAAGTTTCAATAAATTTTCAAAAATTTCAAAAATTTTAAAAAATTTCAAAAATTTAAAAAAAAATTTTAAAAAAATTTTAAAAAAATTTGAAAAATTTTCAAAAAATTTCAAAAATTTCAAAAAATTTCAAAATAAAATTTCAAAAATTTTCAAAAATTTGAAAAAAATTTTCAAAAATTTTGAAAAAATTTTCAAAAATTTTCAAAAATTTCAAAAATTTTAAAAAAATTTCAAAAATTTCAAAAATTTCAAAAATTTGAAAAATTTTAAAAAATTTCAAAAATTTCAAAAATTTTAAAAAAATTTCAAAAATTTTAAAAATTTCAAAAAATTTCAAAAATTTTAAAAAATTTTCAAAAATTTCAAAAATTTTAAAAAAATTTCAAAAATTTTCAAAAATTTCAAAAATTTTAAAAAATTTCAAAAATTTCAAAAATTTCAAAATTTTAAAAAATTTGAAAAATTTTGAAAAAAATTTCAAAAATTTCAAAAATTTTCAAAAATTTCAAAAATTTAAAAAAATTTCAAAAATTTGACAAATTCTAAAAATAATTTTCAAAAAATTTGAAAAATTTCAAAAATTTCAAAAAATTTTAAAAAAATTTTGAAAAATTTCAAAAAATTTTCAAAAAAATTTCAAAAAATTTCACAAAATTTACAAAATTTCAAATAAAATTTTAAAAAAATTTCAAAAAATTTCAAAAATTTTAAAAATTTTAAAAAAATTTTGAAAAATTTCAAAAATTTCAAAAAATTTCAAAAATTTTCAAAAATTTTAAAAATTTTGAAAAAAATTTCAAAAATTTCAAAAACAAATTTTAAAAATTTGAAAAATTCAAAAAAATTTAAAAAAATTTGAAAAATTTCAAGAAATTTCAAAAATTTCAAAAATTTCAAAAATTTCAAAAATTTCAAAAATTTAAAAAAATTTCAAAAATTTTAAAAAAATTTCAAAAATTTCAAAAATTTTAAAAAAATTTCAAAAATTTTAAAAAATTTCAAAAATTTAAAAAAATTTCAAAAATTTTCAAAAATTTCAAAAAATTTGAAAAAATTTCAATAAAAATTTCAAAAATTTCAAAAAATTTCAAAAAATTTCAAAAATTTTAAATAAAAATTTTGAAAAATTTTAAAAATTTTAAAAATTTCAAAAATTTTCAAAAAATTTCAAAAATTTTAAAAAATTTAAAAAATTTCAAAAAATTTTAGAAAAATTATCAAAAATTTCAAAAATTTTTCAAAAAAATTTCAACAAATTTTCAAAAATTTTCAAAAATTTCAAAATTTTCAAAAATTTCAAAAAATTTTGAAAAATTTCAAAAATTTTCTAAAAATTTGAAAAAATTTCAAAAATTTTTCAAAAATTTAAAAAAATTTCAAAAATTTGAAAAATTTCAAACAAATTTCAAAAATTTTCAAAAATTTTAAAAATTTCAAAAATTTCACAAAAATTTCAAAAATTTCAAAAATTTGTAAAAAATTTCAAAAATTTTCAAATCTTGAAAAAAATCTTCAAAATTTCAAAAAAATTCAAAAATTTAAAAAATTTCAAAAATTTCAAAAATTTCAAAAAATTTAAAAAATTTCAAAAATTTTGAAAAAAATTTTTAATAAATTTTAAAAATTTCAAAAATTTTCAAAAATTTCAAAAAATTTTCAAAAATTTATAGATTTTCAAAAATTTTGAAAAAAATTTAAAAAATTTCAAAAATTTCAAAAATTTCAAAAATTTTAAAAATTTCAAAAATTTTCAAAATTTAAAAATTTCAAAAATTTCAAAAATTTTAAAAAATTTGAAAAATTTGAAAAATTTCAAATCAAAAATTTCAAAAAATTTCAAAAATTGCTAAAAAAATTTCAAAAATTTGAAAAATTTGAAATTTAATTAATTTTAAAAAATTTGAAACATTTCAAAAATTTGAAAATTTGAAAAATTTTAAAAATTTCAAAAATTTTCAAAAATTTTAAAAATTTTCAAAAAATTTGAAAAATTAAAAAAATTAAAAACAAATTTCAAAAATTTGTTTAAAATTTGCAAAATTTCAAAAATTTCAAAATTTTCAAAAATTTCAAAAATTTTAAAAAAATTTCAAAAATTTCAAAAATTTTGAAAAATTTGAAAAATTTGAAAAAATTTCACAAATTTCAAAAATTTTCAAAAAATTTTAAAAATTTTAAAAATTT
>JAEIFI010000217.1:0-35137 GCA_018901815.1 Zaprionus lachaisei
GCATCGGAGACCCCATAAAGTATATATATTCTTGCTCAGGCTCACAAGCCGAGTCGATTGAGCCATGTCTGTCTGTCTGTCCGTCTGTCTGTGTGAACGCACAGATCTCAGCTATTATAAAAGCTAGAGTTATCAAATTTGGCAGGAAGAGTCGTGTGTACTATAAGCTGATCAAGTTTATTTCAAATGTTAGGTGCCACGCCCACCACCCCCGCAAATCAAAACTTTAATTTTTGAATTTAATTTGTAAGCGCTGTATAAAAGATAAAGCTTTCTGACTTAAACATATACTAAGCTCAATATCTACGCATTCTCGAAATTGCGGACGATCGGACAATAAACACAGAAGTTATTTAAGAAAGTATGTGCATAAAACCAAGTGCTTGTATCAGCTAACAAGGAAGGCGGGCGAGCGCAAAGCGTGAGCGCCATCTGTCGGCAATAATTTAAAAGCATGCGCATTTGTATATGTGTATGAATTTAACAAATTAAACTACACCGGAACATAGGTTGAAGGGTATCCCACTGACGCGTGCAGCGCGACTGTGGTTTTTTCTATTTATTATTTATTATTTTTGTTACCAAATAACATACTTTATTTGGGCGTACTGAGAATTAACCACACCCCTTTCTTAAAGTTTCAAACCAAAAATCTACCACTTAATGTTCTTTGGTCTTTTATTTTTGTTATCACAACCGATCGATCATATGACAGCTATATGATATAGTGGTCCGATCCTTCTGATTTTGATACATTATCCTACTATAATTTAATAAAATTGTGTGCATTTATGGCCGCCCTCCCCATACAACAGGAACCAGTGTGTTGTGTCTACACAGCTTTCATGACGGCTGTATACATAGCTGATTGGGTTCGACAATTCAAAGAATGCCCAATTTGCCACAGGCAGAGTCATCTAAATGACTTAGTGGTTCCTCCAGCTACAGCTAATACTGGAGTAGTTACTAAAGAGCACCCACATAATACACGATATAAGAAAGCGGCTCAAACAGAAGCTCACACCGACAAAACACAGTAGGTAACAACACGTAAGACTATAGGGATTCAGGGACGGGGTGCAACTAACTCAGACAAGAGGGTACCGAGGAGCTGGGGAGGATCCAACAATAGGTCAAACCGAGAATCGTCCTTGGCCGCCGATTACAAACTGTTAGTTGAACATATTGAAAAGATCGTGGCAAGACAATTAGTTGGCGTAACCTTTCGACAAGTTGTGAGGACTCAAAATTGTGAGCCCCACAAGTTTGGTTATATTTAATTAGTCTTAAGGCAATGGAGCCACCCAATGAACGGAGATAGGTAATATTTAGGATTAAGGGAATGAAGCCACATGTTGTTAGTTATTTTTAGGCCATGGATTTTAAAAAAATTCATGGTCTATTGTCTTTGTTGGAACGGAAAGGTGCGTAACAGGCAGAAGGAGGCATCTCTGACCCATAAACTATATATATTCTGAATCAGTATCAGTAGCCGAGTCGATTGAGCCATGTCTGTCTGTCTGTATGAACACCTGGATCTCAGAAACTATAAGAGCTAGAGTCAACAAATTTTGCGACAACATACGTATATATTGCAGTGTCTCATAGTTTTTTTAACATTTGAACACGCCCCTTCCCGCCTCTGTAAATCAGTAACAACTATTTAAAAACTACAATATTAGCTCACCAACCAAAGTTGTAAATCTTACATGACAAATACCTTGCCACGGGCGTTATGTGAAAATTTCATTTAAATCGGACTATTAATAAGTGAGATGTGATACGAATTAAACTCACTTTGAACATATATACTTAAGCAGACCTAATTTACGCAAGCATACCGAAGTTAAAATCTAGCGTCAGACACATAGCATTTTAAACTTTTCATTTGCATTGTATTGTAACAGAATTGGTTCACAATGCAGCTTTGCCGATAGGCCGAGGAGTAATGGAATAGCCGAGTGGTTAGAGTGGCAGACGGCAAATTAAAAAGACTGTGAGAGCGTGCGTGTGTTCAACTGCCGGTTGAGGCGGGTGCGAATTTTCATTCATTAATGATTTATTATTTTATTTTGTTTTTATACCCTTCGACCATTGAAAATGGTCAAAAAAGGGAATACTAACTTTGTGCAAATGTATGGAACAGGCAGAAGGAGGCGTCGGAGACCCCATAAAGTATATATATTCTTGCTCAGGATCACAAGCCGAGTCGATTGAGCCATGTCTGTCTGTCTGTCCGTCTGTCTGTGTGAACGCACAGATCTCAGTTATTATAAAAGCTAGAGTTACCAAATTTGGCAGGAAGACTCCTGTGTACTATAAGCTGATCAAGTTTATTTCAAAAGTAAGGGGCCACGCCCACCGCCCCCGTAAATCAATAATTTAAATTTTGAACTAAATTTGTAAGCGGCATATGAAAGATACAACTTAATAATTTGGCATAAACTAAGCTGATTAAAATATCTACGTATTCACCAAATTACAATCCTATCGGATTATTATTATTATTATTATTGTAAGGGAGTCTCACAGCAGAGAAGGGGCGAGGCACTGCGACCAGAATGATCTTTTGTGCCTATAATGCTCTCCCTATCATGACAAAAGCTGTTCCGCTTCTCTGATGAAGCATAACAGGTCTTTTGTCGAGGAACGGACAATGTGCTCGGGAACTGCGGTTTCCACGTGCAGATGTTTCCTCCTAATCCATACCAAGGCTGGACAATCACACAGGATGTGTTTCGTGGTTTCGTCGTCCTCTTTACAGAGCCTGCATTCTGCATCCGAGGACAGACGCATTTTTTTGAGGTGATAGTTCACCAAGTGGTGTCCACTAAGGTAGCCAACAAGGAGATAGAGATCTCTCCGAGAGAGTAGGTATGTTCTTCGCTTAATCGAGGGATTCGTAAGCTCTCTGGCCTGCCTCATCCCTGGTTGGAAGAACCAGTAGCGTTCGGTCAGCCTATTCGCCCATGTTTTCACAAGGGATGAAATAGTTGACCACCCCACGCCGCAGAAGGGTTCGGGACCATGCAGAGGGGCTGATGACCCCGCCCTCGCTAGCTCATCCGCTAGCTCGTTGCCCTGGAAACCAGAGTGTCCAGGTACCCATAGGAGGGTAACTTTGTTTCTGTTGGAAAGCCTCTGGAGACAGTTCCAACAGTCGGCCACCATACGTGAACCTACTCTTTTTGAGGAGAGGGCTAGTATGGCAGCTTGGCTGTCCGAGAAGATGTAGATGTTCGCTCCTCTGATCCCCTTCTCAAGGATAAGACGACAGCAGAACTCGATGGCATGAACCTCGGATTGAAAAACCGTGGGCCACTTGCCCATAGCAATCGAGGTTTTGGAGTTGGGACCATGTATCCCAGCTCCAACCCCCTGATCAGTCTTTGACCCGTCAGTATACCAGTGTATACCATGAGGGTCACTGATGGGGTTGCCAGCATCCCAGTCCCTCCGGTCCGGGATGAGGGTTCTGAATTTTGCGCCAAAGAAGAGTTCCTTGGTCATAGAATCTGATCTAGAGCAGATCTCTAAGCCAGGAATGTCTTTGATAAGTCTAGCATGCCCCGATTCGGTAGCTAGAAGCCCGGATTGAAGCTTGATTCTAAGAAGACTCATAGCGGCGACTTCTTGTATTTGAATGTGCAGCGGAGTCAAATTTAAAATTGATTCCATTGCTGCTGTGGGACAGGTGCGAAGTGCACCCGTCAAAGAAAGGCAAAGCAGCCTATGCAGTTTAGTGCATTTGTTGATGGCAGTGACCTGCGTAACCTTAGGCCACCATACAATGGCAGCGTAGGTAACGATGGGTCTTACCATCATCTCAAATAACCACCGAATGGTGCAGGATTTGAGACCCCAGATCCTACCAAAGAATCTTCTGCAGGCCCACATGGCATGAGTTGCCTTTGATAGGGTGTTGTTTAGATGGGAGTTCCAGTTCAGTCTTTTATCAAGAGTTACCCCTAGATATTTAACCTCGTTGGAAAGTCCCACGGGAGAGCCGCCAATGTGCAATTGACCTATGTCAACGAGATGGCGCTTAGTGAAGGGAACAATAATTGCCTTTTGTGGATTGATGCTCAGACCTACATCTACGCACCATCTACTAACCGTGTTCAGAGCAGATTGCATCAGCTCTGTCACGGTGTTGGCAAAGTTCCCATTCACTATGAGCGCCAGGTCGTCAGCGTAGCCGATTGCTTCCACGCCCTGTTCCGCAAGAATACTCAGTAGTTCATCAACTACTAGGGACCAGAGTAAGGGGGATAAAACCCCTCCCTGGGGACAACCCTTAACCGCACTAATGAAAGCAGTCGTGGAGTCCAAGGTAGAGGAAATAGTCCGGTGTTTGAGCATAGCATCAATCCATCGGATTAGAGGACGGGCGATATTTCTGCGCTCCAGCGCAGCAGAAATAGACCCGTAGCCGGTATTATCGAAAGCACCCTCTATATCAAGAAAAGAGCACAGAGCAATGTTCTTGGATACGAGGGCTCTTTCGATTTTGCCCACTAGCTTGTGAAGAGCGACCTCCGTCGATCTTCCGGCAATATACGCAAATTGCGTGGGATGCAGAGGATAAGTTTTCTGCAGAGAACACCGAATGTGCTGGTCTACGAGCCTTTCCGCTGTCTTAAGCAGAAAGGAGGTAAGACTGATCGGCCGATATGACTTAGGCTGATCAGGGGGACGATTCCCTTGTTTGGGAATGAATACCACATTGACTCTCCTCCAAGAGATGGGTATGTAACCCCAAGTGAGACTAGCTCTAAGAAGGCCGACCAGCGGATCAAGAATATGATCCAGGCTGTTTTGTAGAAGGGCTGGAAAGATTTGATCGCCCCCTGGGGCTTTGAAGGGAGCGAAGGAATCTACAGCCCATTTGACCTTTTCAGGGTCGAAGATGGTTCCTGACAGACTGGACCCGCGTGAGTCCGGTGACAAGGTGGCGTCATCATGACTGGATAGATCTGGGTTCGCCACCGAACCTGGGAAGTGGACTTGTAGTAAAAGGTCAAGTGCTTCCCTGCGATCTTGAGTATAAGAGCCATCTGCTCTTTTAAGAAGCCCTATCCCATTAGACGACCCTTTGGCCAATACTTTGTGGAGCCTCGCTGCCTCTGGCAGCGATTCGATGCTACCACAGTAGCTGCGCCACGTATCGCGTTTAGCACGTCTAATGTTCTTGTTATAATTAGTGAGAGCGTCCCTATAGACGTCCCAACTGACACGGTTAGATCTGGCCTTGTTAAATAGGCTTCTAACCTTCCTTCTTTGTGCAGCCAGTTCCTCGTTCCACCATGGAACTTTACGGTTAACCTTTAAGGTCTTCCGAACAGAGCTGTCCTCGAAGGATGTGATTAGCACATCTTGAAGCATGTTGGCAGCAAGTTCTATCTCACTGATAGAATTAGGGTTGCTGATCAACGAGTCTGCTTTAAAAGCCACAGAGGCTTTGAAGAGTTCCCAGTTTGTCTTTTTGGGACAGAAGGAGTTCTGGCGGATCTCGGCTTGGCCAGGGAGGTCGAACCTGATGTGCTGATGGTCCGACAAAGTGGCTTCGTCTGTGACCCGCCAGTTGGCCAGCGAACTCACAATAGAGTTGCTGACTAGGGTAAGGTCCAGAACCTCTTCCCTAATGGCGTTAATAAAGGTAGGCTTACACCCTATGTTAGCAACATCTAATTGACAACACAATAGATACTCTAAAAGGGACTCACCACGTTTGTTGACGTCGCTGCTTCCCCAGATCGTGTGATGCGCATTAGCATCACAGCCGATCACAAGCGGCTTGTTGTGCAGGCGGCAGAAGTCCACTAGCCGCTGAACCTCAGTGGGGGGAACGTCATCCACGTCGCCCGGGAAGTAGGCAGAGGCGATCACTACCTCCCGGACACCCTCAGCCGTGGCTACCTCAATAGCCGTTGCCACCAGGTCTCTGTGGATGAAATTAGGTAAAGGGAAGTGTCTCACATTGTTATTAACAACAATAGCAGTGCGAGGGGCACCACCCATACGGTCATATAATAACTTACATGATCCGCATGATAGTCCACGGATATGGCCACCGATCACCCATGGCTCTTGGACGAGAGCCAGGTTGATTGCATCCTCGCAGACGACCCTGCACATGGTGGCGGACGCTCCTCTGGCGTGGTGCAGGTTCGCCTGGAGCACCTTAATGGCGCTCGGCATCCTCTTTCAGGGCTTTGGTGACAAGGCCACCTGCCTTGCCCCCCCGAGAGTCATTACCTCGGATGCCCTTCGGCAGTCTGGAGGAGCTGCTCGGAGGAGGTCGCCTAGCGACCCCGGTCGCCGGAGGTACCCTTGCGGGTGGTTTCCGCACAGAGCTGGTGATGGGCCTTGACGGGATAGGGGGCGCCCGTTGCCAAGCACCGGCCTCGTACGGCCCGTTGTGGGCTTGGGGGCAGTCACCACAATGACCGGGGTTTAGGGATTTTCGGTTTTCAGCGCGACTGCGGCTGCGGCACTAGTGGACGCCACCGGAGCTTCAGCCACTGCTGTCACGCCGGTGGAGGCCACCGTTGCCGCCGCCGGAGGAGCGCTGATAGGGGGGGGGGAATGGTTGGAGATGGGGAAGGGGACAGGGCAGGAGTGGGAGAGACCCTGACGGCGGAGTTCTTAAGGATAAGTTTCACCCTGGTGAACCGGTATTTCACATTACCCTTAAGATCCGTCAGGACCTTATACGACGCCTCGTCGACCATCATCGCGAGGTGCGTCGTTTTGCCGTTAAGGCTGTGTTGAACCACCCGCCACAGCTTCGTTGAGAAGCGTTCATAATTTTGGTTATCCAACTGTCCCAAAATTGAGGCGGGTGGGAGTTCAGCGCTGTTGGGGAAGTAACCTCTAATGAGGTGAGCTCTTGGGAACTCAGATTCCTCCAACAGTTTGACATCAAGGCAGCTGATGGACCTGATATGTCCAACAGCTCCCCTGACCCACTCAGCGGTGATGCTATCCTCGCACACAAGGAGCAGCCATTCATTTCGAGGTATACAGGCCTCGAAACCTGGACCGGCAACCGATGTGGAGGGCAGCGACATTGCCTTCAGGATGCTGTCTTGCACCGTAGCCAACTGCTCCGGTGAAAGGGGTTTAGTGGGATCAGCCGAAGTGAAGCCCAGTTTCACTCTGCTTGCCACTTGGCTGAAGAGTGGCTTTGTGGACTCCACATGAGTCTTTTTGGGCTTCTTTGAGGACCCTTGGGGTTCGGGGAACGTGTCGTCAGCACGCGTCCGCTTAGCCTTGGTTTCCGCGGGGGGCGCAGTGGCGATAGCAAGAGCCTCTGCTCTGCTCGAACCCTTTGCGAGTGCAGCTTTGAATAGCTTCTTCTCGCGGGTCTTCATTTTGACGAAGGCGTTCCCCGAGTCCAGTCGCAGCGTCTGGATTTGGGAGCCTGCTTCCGTGAGGCCTGACCTCTGAGAGGCCACGGAAGCGTCGTCAGCAAAGCTGATCAGGTCACCGTCAGCTTCAGCGTCAGAGGACATCACCTCGACGTTTTGCTGCATGCCTGAGCAGTTGTTGGACGAGAAAGCAGCACTAGCGAACTCAGTGTCCAAGGGAGTTCGTGGCCTATCCGAGTCCCCAGAAATACTAGAGTCGAAACCCGTAGTATTGGGGGGTGGAAGCCAGCAGCCCAATAGCTGCAGTGCTGGTGTTGGGGTCGGCCGTGAGGGCTTCACCCTGGATTGATGCTATCAAAGCCGCATCAGACTTTTCTGTTTTTTTAGTTAGTTCCATAAAATTTGGTCCCACGAGTAGGCGGGAAGGGAAGGTCACCCACGACATAGCCCGCGTGCCGTGGGAAGTCTGAATGAAACTGGAGGGCGACAGGTATCCAGAGTCCGCATACTAGAGACCGGGCTACCGCCCGGCCATGCATCCATTAGCGTATGCTGTTCCGCCTTGGATTGGGGTGATTTATAGATTCACGATATTCGCCCGACTACAATTAGTCAGCACCCCCAGGCAAAGACATGACCGTACTAGGGGCCTGCTTCCAGCCGCCCCCACGTGGAGAGTGTAGCCGCACTTCCGTCAGTAGGAGTAAGGACGGCACGTACCACAGCCAAAGCTATGGTTACATTTATTTCCCCTTACTGCCTCTGACGGCTATCCTATCGGATAATAAACACAGAAGTAATTTAAGAAAGTATGAGAATAAAACCAAGTGCTTGTGTCAGCTAACAAGAGAGGCGGGCGAGCGCCATCTATCGTGAATAATTTTAAAGCATTATAACTAATAGGAAAGCAGCTAAAAAGTCACACACATGCCAAAAGTAAACAATGCGTTATTGCATTCTATCTCTCTTTTCGGTTTTTGTTTGTGATGATCTTGCAAGGTTAATATGATCCCTATTGAATGTTGCAATGTTTTGTTTTGCTTACGATATTTGGCAATAAGAATGCAAGAACATAGCGATCATAAGTCCCTATAAAATAGTGAATGTTGAAGTGAGACGCGTATACATATATACATGTATGCATATGCAAATCCAATTATGTGCATCCCACTCCAACATATATAGTGCTTCGCATGGATGAGTACATCCAATCAGAATTGGATTTGCAGTTGTTTACGAACAAAGACAAGTAAGAAGTGATAGTTTTTACGCTTATTGCCCATCTCCTTTTTCTAAACAAACTGAAGTCTCTTGGCGTTTACCTCTCTTCTTATTCTAAACCTACCGCAGCTACTTTCTCACACATTCGTTCACACTGTCGCTTTGTGTATATTCGATTGCCTACTGTGGCGAAACCATGTGCACATCATGAAAGTTTTTGAGAGCCTTATTATCAAAACATCTACCCCTAAATTATTATTAATATTTATTAAACGTTTTATGAAAAAATACTAACGCTACAGTCATGTGCTGACTGTATAAGGCCATGGATTATCATATTATACCGTAATAAAAATTTTAACGGTATAGAATCGCCGCCCGAATATTATTAGAATAAAATAAATAAAAAAAAAATAAAATAAAATAATAAATAATTAATAAATGAAAATTCGCACCCGCCTCAACCAGGAGTTGAACACACGCACTCTCTCACAGCCGTCCGCCACTCTAACCACTCAGCCATTGCCTCACTCCTTGGCCTATCGGCAAAGCTGCATTGTCAACCAATTTTGTTACCATACAATGCAAATAAAAAGTTTAAAATGCTGTGTGTCTGACGCTAGATTTGAACTTCGGTATGCTTGCGTAAATTAGGTCTGCTTAAGTATAAATGTATGTTCAAAGTGAGTTTAATTCGTATCATATCTCATTTATTAATAGTCCGATTTAAATGAAATTTTCACATAACGCCCGTGGCAAAGTATTTGTCATGTTAGATATACAACTTTGGTTGTTGAGCTAATATTGTAGTTTTTAATTAGTTATTACTGATTTACGGAGGCGGGAAGGGGCGTGTCCAAATTTTAAAAAACTTTGAGACACTGCAATATATACGTATGTTGTCGCAAAATTTGATGACTCTAGCTCTTATACTTTCTGAGATCCAGGTGTTCATACAGACAGACACACGTACAGACGGACAGACAGACATGGCTCAATCGACTCGGCTCCTGATACTGATTCAGAATATATATAGTTTATGGGGTCGGAGATGCCTCCTTCTGCCTGTTACGCACAATTCCGTTCCGACAAACACAATAGACCATGAATTTTTTTAAAATCCATGGCCTAAAAATAAAAAAAAAGAAAAAACAATTCTTTTCATTAACCAACCACACCACCCCCCTCCGCGACCCGATCGCGATGGAATTCGAACTCTGTGTTATCTGCCATTAGCGCTAGGCGCAATCCACGCGGCCAATTCCCGACTTTTTCACGCACTAGCAAAGCTTAATTTAATTTCAACAGTGCAAACAGCTATGGAAAGATGCGTGCAGTTGGCCGTTACTATATCGACTCTTCTATTGATGCTGATTAAGAGTATAGCATATAGAGTCGAACGCTGTCATCGGCCTGTTAAATACATTTTCGGTTGGCAGAAAGTAATAATACTCTTCTACACTATTTGTAGCTGTTATAATTTTAAATACATTGTTTTACATAAATATCTTTTAATTGAATAATTGAATAAAATTGAAACCGAATTAACGGGGACACATACATTGCATACGCATTGCTTACGCAAAAATGCGTACATGGCTGACGCAAAAATGAGCATGATTGCATACCGAATGGTATGACGTCACAAAACTTTATCCCCCTGATTGCGTCACAAACTTTACAAACTGCGAATTATGCTAGTATGCAAATTTCGAGTATCGCACATTGAATTTATATTGGAAATACTCTTAAAATATTTTTTTCACAATTTTAAATTAAAAATTGGTTTTTCTAATGTCAATACTTTATTAAAAAATAAAATGTTCGCGCTCAATAAAGAACGCCGATATTTTTCTTGGAATTAAACAAAAAGTGGACAGGGCTGACATGCTAAAAATCAGTTTGCAGCTTGCGATTGGCGTGGTCGGTGTGTTTTTATATCGTCGTCGATTCTCGATTGCCGATTGCCGCATTATTATTAAAATCGTTAAATTTAATTGTGAAAAAGTAGAAAGAAGAATTAGAAATTAAGTATCACACCTTAAGTGCATAGTTTATATATAATTTAAGTTTAATTAAATAATTTCTTAACTTTATTTAATATTTTGACCGCGTGTGTATGTGAGTGCAAGTGAATAGGAATATTGTTTTTGTAAAAAAATTGCGCGCGGCACTGCATGCCTTACGCATTTTCGCAAAATACGTTACATTGTGTTTGTACGTATGTTTGCATCAATGACTTTTTAGAGTGTGCACGTTTTCTTATAAATATCGGTATCGGTTCGCGATTAAATTGAAAATAATAAGTTGCTGCAACACAAAATTTTATCGCAAGTTACTTTCATTTCCATTTTTTCCATTTTATCTGTATTTTGTATTAAATTAATATAATACAATATTATATTTTTCTTATAGAATAATATTGTAATTTATAACTTAATACAATATTATATTTTAAATTACATTTTATTTATTTTTCTTAATAATTAAATATTCTTTTTAGGTAAATAATATAATTATTATTTGAATTATTGGTAATTAAAAAAATAATTAAATTTGTGTAGTATTATTCTTTGTTTTAATTTATACACACATACATATTTTATTTTTGCAATGCCAAGGCTTAATAGAAGCACACCTGCCAGTAGGTCTCAGAGACAAAGACTTAGAAATCACTTAAATAGATCGAATGTTGACTTTATTGAACAGGAGCGACTTAGTAATGCCGCATCACAAAGGGAACGAAGACTGAACCTTGAAATAGTTGAAACTGACAGAGTAACGGACAGACAACGTCGTCAAATTCGCAGAGCAGGCTCTGATTATAGGGAAGACGAACGGGGACAGGACCATGCTCGACGCTCTTCTCGTCGAAGAAATCCGGCGATGAGAGAGCAAGAGCAAGTTGAGGACACTTCGCGTCGATCGAGGCGCCGACAAGACCCTGTTTATAGGGCAAACGAACGGGGACAGGACCATGCTCGACGATCTTATCGTCGAAGAAATCCGGCGATTAGAGAGCAAGAGCAAGTTGAGAACACTTCGCGTTGATCGAGCCGCCGACAAGACCCTGTTTATAGGGCAGGCGAACAAACACAAGACCGACTAAGGCGCGCTAGCCAGCGCCAGGACTTAGAACGACGATTATTAGAGAGAGAAATAGATAGGAGACAGCGATCTCAAATTAGAGATAATCCTATTAGGAGGATTATTGAACAGGCTAGGGACACAGTGGCAAGGAGAAGTGCTCGTATCAGAGCGAAACAAGCTGCATTCGATGCCAATAGGAGTTTGTCACAAGGAGTTAGTCAGTATAGGAATAATGAAAATAATAGAATAGCTGAGAATAGGAGAAACGCCTCCCGTAACAGAGTAGAGCGTGCGAGTACCCTGCCAGAAGATAGGGAGAGTCCGATTAGCATAGGTTTAGATAGCCTTATAGCCATCTTTAATAAAACAATTAAACAGGGCCCCGACCAGGTTTGCATATGCTGCAAAGGTTTGTGGTTTCCACATCAAGTGGACAAAATTTCCCGTGAGGTCATAGAAGAAAAGTGTAGTGAGGCAGATAGTGTAGATATTTTGTATCTTTCCTCTATGTTTCCACCTCACAACAATAGAATCACTTTTTGTAAAACATGCAGCCGTAGTATTAAATCTGGTAAAAAACCAAAGGCTTCTATAACAAATGGGCTAGATTTTCCTGAGCTTCCAGAATGTTTAAAAGGCTCAACGCCTTTAAAGGAAAGGCTGATTTCTCCCCGCCTTCCTTTTATGATCATTAAGTCTCTTGGGTATGGACGTCAAAGTGCCATTAAAGGAGCTGTGATCAACGTGCCCATTCCAGTTGCAAATGTTGTAACTTCCCTTCCAAGGGCATTTGATGAAGCCGAAGTAGTTCAGATTCACCTAAAGCGTAGGATGGCATATAACCATGATTTCATGGCTGAAACCATAAGGCCTTCTAAAATTGTTGATGCACTTCGGTATCTGGTCAATACGGAGCTTTATAGGAAGCACCAAGTTACTGTTAATGAACAGTGGTTGTCTTCCTACTCTTCCGAAACAGTGCCATTTGTTGCGTCAACAGAAGATAGGGACATTGTTTCTCAATTGTTAGAAAGAGCTGGTCTAGGAAATCAGCAAGATAATTTAGAAGAAGAGATAGAGCTTAATCCAGGTGGTCAGGAAACTTTCATAGAAAATGTCCCAATTGAGAATATTGATATTCCGAGAATTGCTATAGCTCCAACAAATTTATTTCTGGCACTAAGATATCCGCTCAGGAAGCTGTCTACTGCTGTGTAGGTATGCCTTTGTCCGCCAGCAGTAGTGCCAGTGTGTACATCACCACACATGTTCCAGAAAAACGGGTGAGAATGCTGAGATCTAGACAGCAACTTCAAAATCTACCCGAGGACTCTAGGGAAATTTTTCACTTAGGCCTTCTAGATGACTATATTCAGCGCCCAGACGCTCTAGAGAGCTTATGCCTAGCCGATTTTGCAGCTTTTTACAGCTATAGCAAATCGGAACGTGGAACTCGCCAAGAAAATACGGATGAAATTGAAGACGATGTACCCAGGGTTTCCGAATCAGTAGTTTACGCTCTCCGCGATAATAGAGGCTTCATCAGAAAGAGGCTCACAGCATGTATTATTAGGTATAGGAGATTTAATGTCAATACAGAAAATAGTGACTATTTTAGAGAGCTGAAAATGCTTTATGCCCCATGGCGAGATGAGCATTTAGATTTAGTCACACATGACTGTGAATTGTTCTGTAGGCAGAACCAGGAGTTAGTAGAGAACAATCGCAAGAAATATAATATACTAGATGTTAGGGAATTAGAAGATGCTCTGAGCCACTTAAGGGAAGAAGCTGAATATGAGGAAAATCAGGTAGCAGAACAAGAAGTAGTAGATGATGGCTTCAGAGTTTTAGGATTGCCTGAAATAGATCAACAACTTAATGTATTAAATGTGGATAGAAATATTGAGACGAATGAGGGAGATAGTAATGTCCGTTTAATCAAGCTTCCACCTTTAGTTTCACAAGAGGGCTTAGCTTATATAGTTAGATCCCTGAATTTGAAGCAGAAGCTATATTTCACCCATGTCTTGCACAATGCCAAAAACAATTCAGTCTATCAAGAATTTGTTGGAGGCGTTGCCGGAGTCGGAAAGAGCCGACTTATTTCATCAATTTTTCAATCATTGTCCGTAATTTATAACAGTATGCCAGGAGCCGATCCGACATCTGTTAAAATCCTCTTATGTGCACCAACAGGAAAAGCAGCATTCGGAATCAGTGGCTCGACCCTGCATTCCATGTTTTCACTTCCTGTTAATCAATCTCGCTCAGCACCTCTAAGGCCCTTAAGTCATGATTCAGTTAATACTCTTCATTCAAGGTTAATCGACCTTAAATTAATTATTATTGATGAAATATCAATGGTTAGCTCTCTTATGTTTTCTTATTTAGACTCCCGCTTAAAGCAAATCTTCAAAAATACTTCTCCATTTGGGGGCGTTTCTGTCATAGTATTCGGTGATCTTAGGCAGTTACAGCCTGTAGGAGGTAGTTGGATTTTCGATCCAAACACCGGTGACCCTTACCATGACATTTTTGGTACTTATCTTTGGGATCTTTTTATGTATTTTGAGCTCACAGAGATAATGCGTCAAAGGGATGATCAAGTTTTTGCTTCTGCTTTAAATAATATGGCATCGGGTTGCATGACAGCCGATGATATTTCCCTTTTCCGCTCACGAATATGCGAACCATCGGCACTGCCCGATGATGCAATTCATCTGTTTAGCAGTAATAATGAGGTAGATATATTTAATATTTCCAAACTGAACTCAATTGCAACTGAACAATTTTTCTCTACCGCTGAAGATTATATTAAGGCTGGTCATTTAGATGCAGCTAGGAAACAAAGAATATTAGAAGAAGTTAAGGGTTTCAAAACTTCTGCTACACAGGGACTCTGTACGTCTCTCCTCCTTAAATCTACAGCCAAGTACATGGTGACGGTCAATGTAGACACAGGGGATGGGTTAGTAAACCGGGCATCAGGGGTGTTAATGCAAATAGATTTCAATACATCCAACACTCCCAACATTTTATGGATGAAATTCTTAGAACCAAGTGTAGGAGAAATTGCGCGTTCTAAGTGTACACATCGTACAGAACCTTTATGGACTCCAATTCAGAAAATTGTTCGCAGTTTTCAATATTCAAATAACGCACAAGTTAATATTGACCGTAGGCAGTTTCCCATTGTGCCTGCTGAAGGCATCACTATTCACAAGAGTCAGGGAGCTACGTATAGCAAAGTGGTAGTCCATGCTAATTCCAGAATGCAGAGTGCTGCATTATACGTAGCTTGCAGTAGAGCAACTACTGCTTTAGGATTGTTCATCATTGGGAACTTTGTTCCTCGTAAGCCGCCTCAGAGTAACGATAAAGTAAAAGCTCAATTAGAGAAATTGCGGACTGAAAAATTATAACGTACTCATTACGATTATTTAGTAAACAGTTCTGGCCTCAACATTTTCTTCTATAATACTCAGAGCCTGAATTCGAATCTCGAAGATATTCGATCGGACAGGTTGATGCTTCAGTCATCAATATTATGCTTCGTGGAGTCTTCCATTTCAAACGAAAATGTTGAGATACCTGGATTCACAATTGCTGTGCAACTCGAATCTATGAGACCGTTGACTGGTCTTCTAGTATACATAAAGAATGAGCTTGTAGGTAGAGTTTCCCATACTTTTAGCGGTAGAAAAACAATTGGCTCACTTGTGTTTGAGTTTGGCATTTTTAGGTACAACGCCATCAGTTTCCTAGTAGTATATAAAAGTCCAGACTATTCTCTGTGCGTATGTAAAACTGAATTTGAGGAATTATTTCGGCAATTTACTCAATTAGGTGAATTAGGTGATAGGTTGATTGTGTTTGGAGATTTTAATTTATGTCTTAAAACCTTTAATAGGTGTAGGAGCATATACAATTCTTTGATTAGCAAAGGATTTAGAAGTTTGTTAGATTTGAAAACGTCCACTACCAATATGGATACACATATTGATTGGGCGTATTCAAATATTAGTAATGAAAATATAAGCGCTAGGACATTTGAAGTAGTTCATAGCCATCACAATGGTATTTCAGTCAGCCTCCAAGATAGTATAGATGAGCAAAATTTTGATTAGTTTGGTGGTTAGGTAGGTAGTATTAGGGTTATAAAGTGTTAGGATGTTTGTAATTAGGAGTTCGATTAGGTAGGCAAAATGTAAATATATATGTATATATTATTAAAATAAATAAGTAGTTTAAGTATATAAGTTTAATTTTAATCCATGAAATGGATTTAAAATAATTCTTTTGTTATTATTCTATTTTTTTTCTTTTTCATTTTTCATTTTCCTACATATGAAGAAAGCAGGCTTAAACTTTTTATTTTTTGGGGAACGTTGGAGTTGGTTCTACTCAGCTCAAGTCGACTCGTAGGTCCACAAAACATTGTATTGTTGACCCCATTATAATTTTAATGGCCTCCCCGTGGTGTTCCCTGGGTACTAATTATATATACACACATATAATTAAATTCATTTTTACTATATATGTATATATAATAAGTAGCGAATTCGAGCGGCGAAAATAGATAAGATAAGCAGGTTATTCAATGTAGTATGAAAGCCGTTTATTATATCTATTAGAGTAGAGAGTATCAAACAGTTAGATATTGTTTACGGTAACATAGGTCGAAGATCCCACTGTCGCGTGCAGCGCGACTGTGGCTTTTTTCTATTTTTTTATTTTATTCTAATAAACTAAAAGAAAAGTTACAGTCAAGCGGGCTATGATATAGCCGCTACAAACAAATTAAATTATTTAATGAAATTTTAATAAATTTAAAAACATTTTTCATTATTTTGTTTTCATATTCATTATGCAATATGAAAGACAATAAAATTATAATAGTTTTAATAGTTATAAATAATTAATATTATTTATAAACAAAGTTTGTACGTATGTTATTGAGCTTTTAATTTATTTAATGAAAAATTATGAAAACTAAAACATTTCACATGTCGACCGGGCAGCAATCGAACCCCGAACACGCTCAACATCATTGGCCATACAGTCCGGGACATAGTCCACTCAGCCACTGTACATAAGAGAGGTGGGAAAACATCGATGTCAGCGGACATCGATGTTTTCAAAGTAAATCATCGATGAAACATAGATGTTTTGAAAAAAAAAAAAACTTTTTAATTAAAAACAATACCTAAACTTTATTAAAGTAATTGTTTTTGTTTAGGAACAGTAACTGGTCTACCACTTTTGAAGAAAGTCTCGTTCGCCTGTCGGAGATCAGCTGGCCCGCCTTGCTGAATACACGCTCAGACTCACAAGACGAAGCCGGCACACATAAAGTTTTGCAAACGAGAGTTTTCAGAACTCTGTCTTCAGTACTCATCTAAAAAAACAACGTTAACATAATCGAAAATTGTATATATGCACTTGAGTAGTATTGCAAAGGGTCGCATTTTTCACTTGAATTTGTTTTCCCCAAGTGCCGGAGCAAAACAATGGCATCTGCCCGTGAAGAAATAACTTTGTTTGCCACTTTTGTTTTCAGAAAGGAAAATCGCGTAGGCTCCTCTATTGGTGGTGTTGGCTGTTCAACGTTTTATTTTGAAAACAAAAGGACTAGTTCCTGCTCCGCAGCTTTAGCAGCTTCATCTGCATTCGATGTCAATAAAAACTCATCCTTCTTGAATCTTGGATCCAAGAAGGTTGCAATGCATGGTATGGTACGGGTTTCATAATGTGACAGTCTTTCATACAAGCGGGATTTTAGGAATTCCAACACAGCGCTGCCTTCTTTTGTTCTTTGTTCTTCAGCAGAAAACGGTGGAGGAGCATTGTGAGAATTAGCCAATGCGACTGTTATATGTTCGTAAGTTTTTAAAACTCGCTTTATCATTTCGAAGGCACTGTTCTAGCGAGTTGGCATCTCTTGGATAAGTCCATATGGATTTTCCACGCCCTGCGCTTTCTTCAATTTTTCATATGCGACAGTGCTTCTTTTAAAAAAGCCACAATAATTTTACACTTTGTCAGAATGGGTTGCAGTATCGGCATTTTCAAAATGTCCTGTACCAACAAATTGATAGAGTGAGCAACACAGGGTAAGTGTTTACCATATATTGAAGCAGTTCACAAGCCTTCTTCATAGTCGCATCATTATCAGTCACAATGCATTCCACCTTACTTAAAATACCCGAATCTTTTAAAGCTGAATTAATAGATTCGGCAATATTGGACGTCGTGTGATTGGTGTGTGTTAAAAGTTGCAGTAGATAAAATGGCAGACATAGGTTAGGTTATATCGGCAGGCCTCCAAGTGGGGGCCTCACATAGATCAGTATGATCCTTAGTGTTGCCGGATAAGTGATGGAGGCTGTTAATTTCACGATTTAATTATCCCAGTCTAGTATGCTGGTTAGTTTGGCAAAAGCCAGGAGTTTTTGTGGTGCCAGGCCCGCTGCTTCTTCCAGTGATGCAAGCAGTGGGCTTCCAAGGCATTTCGCTCTCGAGGTCCTGAGTGCGGGGCAGTCGCAGATGAGGTGCTCCAGAGTTTCTTTTACTTCTGGTACCTTGCATTTCCTGCATTCTTCATTGTCAGTAATGCCCAACTTCTTAGCGTGCGCTGCGGTCAGGCAGTGAGCCGTGAGTATACCCATCATTGTTCTGCAGTCTCTTCTTGGGAGCTGAATTACATATTGGGCCAGTTTTGCATTTGTATGTTTGCACATAGTGCGGGCTGTCTTGCAATTTGTTGTGCTGTGCCACCTTCTTGCTGCTATTAATGCAGCGCTTTCTTCTAAGCTGTGGCTTATAGAGCGTAGCGGTATCTTCAGGTCTTCAACTGCCAGTTGTCTGGATTCGGCACCTTCTTTTGCTAGCCTGTCTGCCATCTCGTTTCCGTCAATGCCCTGGTGGCTGGGAACCCAAAAAGATGCGCACCTTCGAGCGGCTGCTTAATGCATCTAATGCTTCTCTGCTTGCCAGTACATTTTCGGAGCTGATGACATAGGATTGCATAGATTTGATAGCCGCCTGACTGTCGACAAAGATGCTGACCCGATTCTTGTTGAGCGTTATCGCCAGTTCTGCAGCCTTCTTTATAGCGAAGACCACCGCTTGAAAGATGCTGCAGTAGTCCGGCAACTTGTATGAATGCGCGGATCTGCACAGTAGACCGCGGCGCCCACGCCGGTTTCCATTTTAGATCCGTCCGTGAATAGCTTTGTCGCGTTTTCGTCCATGCCGATTATCCAATCTTCATGTCCCATTAGAGCGGGCGTTCTTGAGAAGTTGTTTATTGGGGTCACATAGTCCGTGCTATTGAGTGACTCTCCTCCTACTTGCTGTGCCCATAATTTGCGAGGGCCATATTTCCTGTAGCACAGAGACGTTGCGCGGTCTTTTGTGCTAGTAGTTTGGCCTGTACGTCGATGGGGAGAACTCCAAGTATCACCTCCAAGGCCTCTGTTGGAGTAGATCTCAGTGTCCCAGTAATGCACATCAGTGCACGTCTTTGTACCCTTTCCATTATTAGGAGGTATGTGGATTTCTTAGTGGTCTTCCACCATACTAGGACACCGTAGAGTAGTATTGGACGAACAATTGAGATGAAGATCCAGTGCATCAGTTTGGGAGACAAGCCCCAAGTGCTACTTAGCATCTTTTGCGATGCGTATAGTGCACTTCTGGCTTTCTTTACCCTTTCCTCGACATTGGTTTTCCAGCTCAACTTGCTGTCCAGTACTATTCCTAGATACTTCACGCTCTTATTTGGCACAAGCATGGCACCGTTTATAGACGGCGAGGTCCATTGCGGTATCCTGTATCTCTTGGTAAAGAGAATTAGATCTGTCTTGTCCGCATTGATACTGAGTCCGACATCCATAGCCCACTTCAGTACTTCTTTAAGTGTACTGTCCATGACGGAGCTGATCGTCGTTGGACATTTGCCCACGATAATTATGGCTATGTCATCTGCATAGGCTGTTATCTTTGGTGCTTTCCGTTTAAATTTCCTTAAGATGTTGTTTACCACTAAGTTCCACAGCAGCGGCGATAGCACTCCGCCTTGTGGCATGCCTCTATGCGCCGCCTTGGTTGTGGTGGTGGTTCCCCATTCTGCTCTTACTCTTCTGCAGCTCAATAGATTTCCTATCCAAGAGCTTATAGCCTCGTGGGTTTCTGCAGCTCTCAGGCTCTGCATGATCGCTTCCGTAGATACATTGTTGAATGCACCTGAGATGTCCAGGAACGGTCCTAAGGCAAATTCCTTGTGGTGTAGGGCCTTTTCGATGGTGGCTACTAGAGAGTGTAACGCTGTTTCCACCGATTTCCCTTTTGTGTGGGCATGTTGGTTGGGTTCTACGAGTCGGTTCATGCCTCCTCTAATGTGTAGATCCAGAAGTTTTTCGAGGGTTTTAAGCAGGAAAGAGGTGAGACTTATCGGTCTGTAGTCTTTCGGTTGCATGTGACTGCATTTTCCTGCTTTCGCCAGGAACACAACACGTGCTGTCCTCCAGAGTACAGGTACACATCCCTGCCTCAGACATGCTTTGAATATTGATTCCAGCCATGGAGTGACCTTTTCTTTGGTCTTCTGCAGCATGGCTGGTATTATACCATCCAGCCCAGGGGATTTGTAGCTCTCAAAGGAGTCTATGGCCCACTAGATTTTGTGTGGTGTGATTATATTCCCAGGTACATCGGACACTGGGTGCGTGTGCACTGATTGTTGTGAATCAAGTGCATCTGTGCATCCGGGGAAGTGCTCGCTTAGAAGGGCATTAGTCGCTTCCCTGCTGCTACTCGTCCATTGGCCATCGCTAGTTCTTAGTTGGCTCTGAATTGTCGGTTGGCTCGATAGAAGCTTCCTAAGTCTGGCGGTTTCCGTGACCTTCTCAATGCCGGAGCAGAAGGATCTCCATGAGTTTCTCTTGGCTGTCTGGACCTTTTTCTTAAAGTCACGGAGCCTTATCCTGTATTCTTCCCATACAATATCTTCGTTTGCTTGTTTGGCTAGTTTGAAGATTTCTTGTAGGTCGGTGCGTTGTGCCTTCAATTGTGGGTTCCACCAGGGTGGCCTGTGTTTCCTTCTTGTTATTGAGGTCTTGCACGCTGCGTTGAAAGCTGAGGTTAGGTGATGACAGAGAGGCTTCACGGACTTCTCAATGTCCACCGTTGATAAGATTGGTATTGGGGATGGGAGTGTCCTTGTCACTTTGGTCTTAAACATATCCCAGTTGGTGTTCCTGGGATTTTTGTAGAGACTTTTTGTCACTTTGCACTCAAGTTGAATTTCGAACTGGATATACCTATGGTCAGAGAAGGAGGGTTTGCTGAGGACCCTCCATTCCGTGACTTTGGTATTTTTTCTAGACGCGAGTGTTAGATCTATGACGCTAGATGAGGTGGGACCTACGTAGGTGGGTTCCTCTCCCCTGTTAGCGATCTTAATATTATATTTTAGAATGAAGTCTAAAAGAGACTCACCTCTATTGTTCACATCTCTGCAGCCCCATAGGGTGTGATGAGCGTTGGCGTCAGCGCCTATCACCAGGGGTTGCCTTTTCAGGCTCACCTCCTGGATCAGACGCTCCGTCTCCTCTGTCTCCTAGATAGCAGGACGCCATCAAGAGTGGTTCGTCCCTGCATCCCTCTAGCGCTATCACCGTGGTGTCGTCTGTGCTGTAATTAGACATAAGATAAGCATAGATGCCTTTGCTCGACCCTAGCACAGCGATCTTGTTGCCCGATGCGATCCAGGGCTCTTGGACTAGGGCCACGTCGACGGACTCCTCCTCCAGGGTCAAGAGGAGCTCCGCCGACGCCAACTTGCTCTTATGGAGGTTTAGGATCCGTAGCTTCATGGGTATTTTCATATACCTTCTGCTTGGATGGGTTGGCTATGATAGTCAGGTCACCATCCTCCTCCATTTCATCCTCTATGTTGAGGCTGTTTGCCGCGTCGGTCAAGGCTTCGAGGTCTTTTTCCTACTCCCCACGCCATCTTCCCAAACCTCGGGTATAACAGATCCTCGGCCTGCTTATTGATCTGGAGGACCATTTGTTGGCCATTGCCTTCCGGCTTGCCAACGTGTAGTACCGTCCAGTCAGCGGTAGGCACGTCCGGATTCTGCCATCTGAGCAGCTTGAGCGCCTGCTCCTTAGGTACAACCCTCGGGAAGAGTACTTTCGCTTTTGGTACTGACGGAATACAGGTTCTGTCAACTACCTCTAGCTTGGCACCTTCCCAGGGGGCGTCCATCTTGGCTACAGTTTCGGTGACCCACTTCAGGGTGAGGTCGTCCTTGCAGCTCAGTATCTTTACCGCATTAAGCCACCCTGCTCCATCGAAGGTGGTAGGCTGAGACTCTGGCTCCTCCATTTGTTTGAATAGGGCGTCCAACAGCCTCAGCTCTACCATCTTCCACTTCTCGGGTGTTATTTTGCCGTGGGGGCACCTCTGACCATGGCTCCGGACACCACAGCACCAGACTTTGATGGTCCGTATGTTGTTGTGTCCTTGCCTCAGCTGGGCCGTGTATTGGCCCGAGCAACAGGACAGTGTCTGATTCTGAAGTTTGAGTCAATACACAGCCCATTGCCCAGCCGGCACCCTCGTGGAGGGTTCAGTCAGAGGGTTTGTGCCAGCCAATGGCAGACACAAGTTTGAATTCTTTTGAAACAAAATGACAAGTTATGGTTATGTATTCTTCATTGGCTCTCGAATTCCAGAGATCTGTTGTCAATACAAGGAAATCTACGCTGTCTAATATGGAACTTAGTTTTTTTCTCCATGTCGCATATTGGGTAGGAAGAATTTCATCTCGCAAATGCTTTCTGCTAGGCAACTTATAGCGTGGATCCAATTCTTTCAGAAGCTCTATAAACCCTTCATCCTCAACACAACTGAATGGCTGTACGTCCACAGCAATCATGTTCATAACCTTCTTGTCGATTTGGCGTTTCCTAGCTGAATCACTGTTCTAATAAGAGGGTGTCCTACCTACAAAAATATGAAGTGATGTCGCTTTTTGGTTCTTTTCAACTTGAAGGCGATCTGGATGGACATGTCTCAGATGGTTGGTTGTGTTCCCGGCCGTTTTTAAAGATTTACCGCAGTAATTGCATACCGCTTGAGTTCGTTCGCTGGTTTTTTTGAAGTGTTCCCAAGCTATAGAAACCTCTCGCTTTCGCTTAGTTGCAGTCGGGCTTTCGTTTTCATTCTGTTCGCTTGTCCCTAAATAAGACAATTATAATTAATTACCTTTGTTGCAAATTTCACAAGTGCATAAGTATACATGTGAGTCCACAGCTATACTAATCATGCACCCATACAATATTGGAAATCTTTTTTTGTTTTAACTTACTTTTCTTCTGAAATTTGTCCATTTTTCTCCCTCCGTGAACAGCAGGCAAAACCACCAGCCAAATAGACTAAAATTTATTGTTCAATTAGTCATTTGTTGGAAATAAACTAACTTAATTTTCACGTTTAACGTTTTACCACGAATTTTAAAATTCAGAATTCGAGAAGGAACAACATCGATGTTAGCAAAAATGACATCGATGATATCGATGATTGGAAAACGTCAATGACATCGATGTTGGCATCGATGTTTTCCCACCTCTATTACATAACAAATGATAATGTATTATATTATTTACAAATATACATATGTACATAGATATGACATAAAGCATTTACACATGCGCGTGAGACATTAGACAGAGCGAGAAGACGCAATATGCATTCTTAGCTCGTGATAAAAAATCAAGAAGCACATGTAATTAAATTTGGTACGCGTTAGAAATGCATACATAAACCTATTGTCCTCCTGCTCAGTCTGATGTTTACGACACTTTGCATTGTCCATGCGTTCTTCTTATGTTCGTTAATTCAAATTGCGCGTGTTGTTCGAACACCGTATAAAATTTATCTCCGCAAAATGTTTAATAATAATCCAAATCAAGCTCAATTTTCATTGCGAGTTTTTATAAATATCCGAATATAAATAAGTGAGACAGAATCTATGACTGCACATTTCAGAAATTAATTAATTTGGGGAACATTTAAGTTGCGCAGAACATCTCAAGTCGACTCGTAGGTCACCAAAATTTAACTTTTTAGGAACAACTAGACCCATTACATTTGCAGTGGCTTCCCTTGGTGTTCCCTACTACTTATATTTGATAATCGGTGGAAAATTCGACCGGCGATTCTGTTTTTGACAAACTTTTTTTACGGTATACTATGATAATCCATGGCATTATACAGTCAGCACCTGACTGTAGCGTTCGTATTTTTTAATTTTTTATTATTTTTTAGTTATTAGTTATTGAAAAATCAGAAGTGTTTTTCAGATACGAAATTTAACGAAAACGAAATAACTTTGACCCGGTATTAAAAGATTATTGGTGTTAAAATGTAATCGCAGTTCATTTGCTCAAGATCAATGCAAGAATAATTCTAGTATACAATAGTTACTCTCTTTGGCCCCTTGCAGCGGATTAAACAGCCGAAGCAAAGACGTGCGTTAACAGAGTATTAGAGTTGTTCGTTTTACATGTTATGTTATTTCACTTAACGTTTCTATGTATTGTATGTATTTCAATGTAATTCAATAAGTATATTTAAAAGTATCTATTTTCTATATTAATCTATTAGTTAAAGCTGTAGCGCTCCAACAGTTATTGTAAGGCAATGAAGCCATTAGTTATTTAATTTATGAAACACCCAATAAAAAACACCCTACTCAGAGGATAAGTAATCAAATATGCCCCATAAGCATAATTATAGGGTATATAGGCTCGCTCACAAAAACCCACCACCATTTTCATACTTAGGATAGGACCAAGCGAGATAGCAGCGACCGGCCAACCAGTGCGAACGGCACAGCAACAGTGAGCGCACGCAAAGAGCGGCGCTCTCAGCACCAACACACACACACGAGCGCACACTTGAGCGGTTCACTCACTGGCTGGAGAGATCGCGCGCACGCGCATGAGCGCGCTCAGAAAGCGGCGACAACAAGTACGAACGACACAGCAACAGTGAGCGCACTCAAGAGCGGCGCTCCCAACACAGGCATACGCGCATGAGCAGTTCACTCAACAACCAGAGAGGGAACTCACGCGCACGCACACAGACGTCTGCGCATGAGCACACTGGGAGAGCGAGAGTATGTCACTCAAACGACAATGCACGCACCCACCCACTCAAACGTGAGCGCAAACAAGTGCAAATAAGCGAGAGCCGAAATACATCCGAGGCAACGGGGGCTCTTTGAGTGGAACCAGTAAAACACAGATGAGCGCCGGCGAACAGTTAAGTTGAAATCAAACAGTGACCCTTGATGGAACTACAAGTGCAAGTGCCGAACAAGAAAGAGGAAAGAACTGGAGGAAAATCAAATCATCGAAAGATACCATACGAAGATGGCATGCACGATTCATACACCTATAGGTTTATGCCTACGTACTAAACAAAAACCTTCGTTCACTCGCAAGTCCTTAACGTCCAGTCAAGGTAATACTTCGGTGAGCAGGATGTGAGGCCAGGTCGCACTCCCTCTTAGATGCGTTAGCATATAGCGTGACTCCCCCTTCCTTAACTCTTTAGTCGCCTTTTACGACAAGCCGAGCAGGCTGAGGTAGTATTCTAGCTCCGCCACCAGACAGGGATAAGTCTTTTTTAATTATTGTATAACTATCTACCTATGTACCAGTTCAATTGATCATCATCGGCTCGGACACTTTTCATCATGTTAATGATGATGCCATGCCCTAGGTCCCATGCATCTTTGTTCGCCAACATGGCAAAGAACAAAAGCCTCTTGGGCTGAGTGGCACTCCAGACAGAGTCCCAAGCTGATCTCTCTCCAAAGAAAACCGGGAACAATGCATAAGGACATGTTCCGCTGTTTCCACAGCGTCGGTGCAGTAGAGGCACTCGGCTGAATCTACATGGCGAAACCGTAATAGATAAGCCCGGAAGCAGCCATGATCAGTGAGGAACTGGGTCAGGTTGTAGTCCACTACTTTGTGTTGACACTCTGCCCATTCCGCTAACACTGGGATGAGCTGGTTAGTCCATCTCCCACGGTGCGACGTTTGCCATCTAGTCCGCCACTCTCTCGTCAGCCAGTCCTGAGTCTCTAGCCGAGAGACGCCATCTCGAATGTCTGCCAGGGCAACTGCTGCGTCATCTGATATGGTCCTGAAGCCTCTAATGAGCCTGAGGGCAATAGTCCGCATTACCGAACACGAGCCTTTAAGGTATGAACCTTTATTTGTGGCTTTGCTCCAGATAGATGCAGCATATAGAAGCGTGGCTTTTGTTACCGCAACCAGCAGCTTCCGAGCCGGCATCCTAGGTCCTCCCACGTTTGGCATGAGCCTTGGCAATGAAGCAGATGTGCTCCCTGCCTTCCTGCTAGCATAGATTGCGTGATCCTTAAAGGAGAGCCTGTGGTCTATAAGGACACCCAGGTACTTTAGTGATCCCGCTGAAGTCACCTGGATCCCATTAACGGAGACCTGCAGAGTCTTCACAGTTTTCCTGCTGCTCAGCAGGACGGCCTCGGTCTTGTGCGCCGCGATTTTTAGACTGACTTTCTCCAGCCAAACTATGGTCGATCTAATTGTCGCATTGTACTTTGCCTGTAACTCTGTCAGTGTTTTGGCGACCGCCGTTATTGCCACCTCATCTGCAAAGCAGTGCAGCTCAGCTCCGGTGGTGTTGCTGATGCCCAAGATCTCATCGTACATAATGTTTCAAGTACCAATCCTTGGGGGATACCTGACGAAACTCGGTAGCTTCTCTGGCCAGCATCCGTGTCGAACCAAAGGACACGGTCCCTGAAATAACTTCTTACAACTAATCTCAAATACTCCGGGATACCCATATTTTGCATAGCAATTAGAGTCGTAGGCCATCTTGCAGTGTTGAAGGCGTTCTTCACGTCCAACGTGACGATTGCGCAGTACTCCTTCCTACCGCCAAGCCATCTGTTGCCATCGAGAGCGTTCTTGGCTATATCTGCAACAGCTGTGAGGGCATCAAGGGTACTTTTTCTCTTCCGGAAGCCGTACTGATGACTACTCAGGCCATTTGAGCTCTCCGTTATTGCCTCTATGCGGGCATACAGAATGCGCTCGAATAGCTTACCTACTATGTCCAGCATACATAGTGGGCGATAGTTGCTTGCCCCTTACCTTTCGGCAATAATACGAGTTTTTGACTTTTCCGCCGCTTAGGAAAGACCCCATCCATGAGGCACTGCTGAAAAGTGTCACTGAAGATTTCGGGTCGCGCCAGCGCCACCACCTTAACTACCACTTCCGGAATTCCATCCAGGCCAGGAGCTTTGTTGGCGTTCATACGCTTAGCTGAATCGACTAATTCGCTTGCTGATGCGCGTGGTCTGCTCAGGGAACAGCTCCGCCACAAGACTGGCCATCTCATTGGGTTCCGATGGAGTACCCTCCCTCTTCCTTACCTTATTGCTTACGATTTTGTAGGCGAGACCCCAGGGGTCGTTGTCTGTGTTCAATTTGTGTTCGCTACTAAGCCTCTGCTGACGAAGGTAACATCAATATATATTTATACATATATTTATTTATTTAACGTCAACTAAGCCAGTCGACTTGCGTATTTAAAATAAAATTAGATAAGATTAAGATTAAAATTATAAAAAACTTTAAAATTAATTAAAATTATATATTTATTAAATTTAGGCTGGGGAATATAAAACAAGAATTAAAGATCCAGCATTTGCTGCAAAGGAAAGGGTCATGCAAGCTGTAATTATTAGGACAAAAGGCTAAAGAAAGTGGCCTAAAAGTACGAGTAACTCTAGAAGGAATACAGAAATTGATTAGGTTAAGTAGAGTGGGGGAATCTATATCGTACTTTATTAGTTTTACGATAAACATAACACCTAACATAATACGGCGGTTAGTTAAAGAAGGTAGGTTAATTAGAAGGAGTCTACTAGAATATGGTGGTAGGTCTACACCCAATTAAAACTACGCAAGGCAAAGAGTAGGAACTGCTTTTGAACAGACTCAATTCTATCTTGGTGAATATGGTATTGCGGCGACCACACGCAAGACCCATATTCAAGAATTGGACGAACAAGAGAAGTATAAAGCAACTTTGTCGTATAAGGATCCTCGAATTCTTTGGCCCATCTTTTGATGAACCCAAGTAGTCGAAATGCCTTATTGACAATTTGTGTTATGTGACGATCAAATTTCAATTTATGGTCAAAGAGGATACCCAAATCCATTACTTCAGATATTCTTAAGAGTGGGGTTAAGTTAAGATTGTAGTTGATGACATGATAGTTACTTTTGTAAAATGACATAACCTTGTTTAGATGTAGTAGATTATGTCTACACCAAGCAAAAAACAAATCAAGATTTGTCTGAAGAAAGTTATTAGTAGGATCACTATGTGTCAAACAGAGTTTCACATCATCAGCATACATAAGAATGTTAGAGTGAAGAAGTATAGAAGGAAGATCGTAAATAAAAAGGTTAAATAGCAAAGGTTCAAGGTGGCTACCCTGAGGAACACCAGAAGTGACTAAGATCGGCTTAGAAAGACAGTCTTTAAAAGAAACTCGTTGATATCTATTAGTTAAATAATCGGAAATCCACAAAAGGAGCTTTTGAGGAAAACCAATCAAATTTAACTTTTGGATTAAGAGTCTATGATTTACGGAGTCAAATGCTTTACTGAAGTCAGTATAGACCACATCAGTTAGCATTTTGTTCCGAAATCCTAAATAAATGTGAAAGGAAAATTCTAAAAAGATTAGAAGCTTATTAGATTATTAGTTTCAGTTGAATAAGTTGATTGAAAAAAGTCTGCAAACAAATCGGCGGCAGCCTGATCATCAGTTGCTTCCTATTTTTTCATATGATAGTACAGAAGGAAATCTACTTGATTTACGTTTTAAATTGACAAAGTTGTAAAACTGCTTTGGATCCTGAGCAAACTGCAAACGGCAGCGACACAAATACTTTTTATAACAATTAGCATTCAGAGCAATAAAGTTTGCTCTTGCAACAGTATAACGCGTAAAATCAGAAGGATTACAAGTAATTTAAAATTTTTGAAAATACCGGGATTTCAAATTTTTCAACCTTAATAGCTCACGTGATAACCAAAGAGGCCTGTTGGACTTTACAGGAAAAGTAACAGGAACACATTGATCAAAAAATGAGTTCATAGAGAAATAAAAAAATTAAATGCATGTATTTAGATCAGAGCATGAATAAAAAGATGACCAATCATGTTCCAAAATTAAATAATTCAGTTTTTCAAAATCGGTCTTACGGAAACAACGTGATTTTACTTTAGGGGAAACTGTTGCAGTTTGCGTAGAAATAGGCAGAGTTAGAACCAGGTCTAATGTAGGATGATAGGGATCTTCGGGAAGAACTAAGGGATTGATTCTAGCGATAGAATTTACTAGAATGTCGGAAGAGAAAACTAAATCAAGCATTCTGCCACTACAATTAGGAACAGTATTTAGTTGATAAAGAGATAGCTCCGAAAGGCCACTTAAAAAAGAATTAAATAAAGAAGGCACCAATAAATCAGATTGAGAAGACCAAGTAACTTCTGGTAAGTTGAAATCACCAAAAACTAGCAAGTAGTCTCTATCAGATAGTTTGGAGGCGACGGATTGGATGGATAGATGAAAGATGGTCCAGGTAGATAGAAATATCAGATGAGGGAGGAATATAAGAACAGGTAATATAAATTGAAATTTGATACATTGTTATTTTAACACATACAAATTCTAAGAGAGAACTATGGTCTATCGAAATTAGTTCGGAAGGAAGATCAGATTCTACAGCTATAAGAACACCACCTCCAGTTCGTGATAAACGATCACATCTGAAGGTGGTGTACTTCTTTGGGAAAATTTGAACTGTTATCTACATCAGGTTTTAACCCGGTTTCAGTAAATATTAGTATTTGGTGATCAAAAGATACACTATTCATAAACAAATTATATAGCTTAGAGTTTAGGCCTCTAACGTTTTGATAGGCAAACTGAAGATAGGAAAAGTCTACTGGTTTTTTGATGTCCCATTAGAAGAAGAAGAGGCACGAGAAATTGTAGGAAGCGGTACCGCAGCTCTACTTTTTTGTTTAGGAGAAAATTTTTTTACAATTAAGTCTGGCGGCCAGAAGGTTGCGCTGCAGACAGATTGAAACTTGTCTGCAGGAATACTTATTTTAAAAGATGCAATATCTCGCATGTAGTTAAATTTAAATTTTTCTACAACACATCTTCAACCGAAGTATCAGGTGCAAGGCGAGAAACGAAAACCTGTTTCTTAGGCTTAACCGCGATAAGCGATTCAACATTAGAAGCGTTGGCAGTCTTGTTTTCCAAAGAATTTTTGGGATTCTTTTTGGAAATAGACGAATCAGGAGAGGTGACGATCAAAAGTGGTGGATCGCATATAACAGCCGGCGTGGCTGGAGGTATGTTAGGAGACGTAGAAGGAGTTAAATAGGCAATAACAGGAGATAATATGCCTGAAGGAGTTGCCGGTGGAATTTCGGGAGAGTCATCAGCACATTCATATGAATTGAATTGAGTTTCCATATTAGAGAATTCTGATTCGAGATTTGTAAAGGCTGCACGCAACTTCTCAAATTTCAATTTCGTCTCGCTAAGCTTTTTAGTCAAAGTGAGTTCTTTCACTCGACAAACTTTGCATGTCCATTTTAGGCCAGATTCACTGTTATTAATATAATCTTTAATGCGTACTGTTAAGCCGATGCATTTGATATGATAGAGTTTTCACACCTCCAGCAGCAAACAAAGTCCGGCTTAGCATCGGCCTTGCATTTGCAAGGAGTTGCAGAGCACACCAGCATTTTGATAAAAAAATTAATATGCCTTGAAAATTGTAGGGAACACCAAAAAAAAAAAAAAAAAATGTTACAGCAATTACGAAAATAAGTGAAAAAACAAAAAGTTAAAAAGAACAGTTAGAGAGCAAGAAAGCAAGCAAAACAAACACAAGCGTAACTCACAAGAGAGCGTAAAGAAGCGTGAGAGTGAGAGCGAGAGTAAGTGTATGTAGAAAACAGAAAAATAACAACACTACTGTAGCGAGAGAGCCGTTTAGGGTACACATTTAGCACAGCGCAGCACACTCAGAGAGCGAAGCAAGCGAGAATGAGCATGGGGATGTGAAATCCAAACGAAAACAAAAACAAGACGCTTAAGGCGCGCAAATTAATTTAGATAAAATGTAACTTTAAATACAATAAACACTAGTTTACCCGTTACTTATATATCAATTTGTTAGCACAAAGCTATTACACAGTAGTGAATCACATAGTTGAAATTTAAATCACCAGAAATTTAGTACAACTCGTTAAATAATAGGAGCAAAAGCTAAAACACAGCTGATCACCAAGAAAGTTGTTCTAGTTATATGACGTGCCCCTGTCGTTGTTGAAGGTCAGCTTGCAGCCGTCATTCAGCAGGACCAGGTCGAGCAGAATCATGGAGTCAGTCACAGCTCGCCCTCTGGAGGTGGAGGCATTGAAGTCGCCTTCTATAATCTTTGGCCTGCGTGTAAATATGCACACCTTTGATCCTCGCATATGCAATGCCGCGCATTGGCGAGGTCGCCCGATCCTGTATATGAAGCGGACTGCAACACTTGTTAGCCGCCTTACCCCACTCATCGAGGATCAGACCCGAGCTACCGCCACCCTGGAAATAGGGTTCGCTGAGGAGCATAATGTCAGCATTGCGCTGCGCCGCTGTCTCAGCCAGAAGACTCTGAGCAGCTGCGCAGTGATTGACATTGAGATGGATAATGTTTATCTGATCAAACATTTTAGTGGCTCTTAGCACCTTTTTGGCTCGCCTTGAAGGTCGGGCACGCAAAACCCCCCGAATGGGGGTTCCCTCCCCCCCCCCCCCTCAAAATAAGGAATTTTGAGGGGGTACACCACCTTTTTCTCTTAACCCCCCCCCCCCCAACCAAAAGCAACAGTCAGACCGATCAGTCGCCTTGCAACTGGAAGCTCGGTGGCCGAAACACAGACACCTAAAGCATCTCGTAGGACGTACATCCTGTGTGATGCGGCAACGTGACCAGCCTACCGTTACCGTGCCCTTTTTAGGCCATGGATTTTAAAAAAATTCATGGTCTATTGTGTTTGTCGGAACGGAATTGTGCGTAACAGGCAGAAGGAGGCATCTCCGACCCCATAAACTATATATATTCTGAATCAGTATCAGTAGCCGAGTCGATTGAGCCATGTCTGTCTGTCCGTCTGTCCGTCTGTCTGTCTGTATGAACACCTGGATCTCAGAAAGTATAAGAGCTAGAGTCATCAAATTTTGCGACAACATACGTATATATTGCAGTGTCTCAAAGTTTTTTTAAAATTTGGACACGCCCCTTCCCGCCTCCGTAAATCAGTAATAACTATTTAAAAACTACAATATTAGCTCAACAACCAAAGTTGTATATCTAACATGACAAATACTTTGCCACGGGCGTTATGTGAAAATTTCATTTAAATCGGACTATTAATAAGTGAGATATGATACGAATTAAACTCACTTTGAACATACATTTATACTTAAGCAGACCTAATTTACGCAAGCATACCGAAGTTCAAATCTAGACACACATCATTTTAAACTTTTTATTTGCATTGTATGGTAACAAAATTGGTTGACAATGCACCTTTGCCGGTTGGCCAAGGAGTGAGGCAATGGCCGAGTGGTTAGAGTGGCGCACGGCTGTGAGAGGATGCGTGTGTTCAACTCCCGGTTGAGGCGGGTGCGAATTTTCATTTATTAATTACTTATTATTTTTTTTTTTTTATTTATTTTATTCTAATAATATTCGGGCGGCGATTCCATACCGTTAAAATTTTTATTACGGTATAATATGATAATCCATGGCCTTATACAGTCAGCACCTGACTGTAGCGTTAGTATTTTTTAGATCTAGCTTTGTGAAAAATTGTTTTCCTGAAAGTTTATCGATAAGGTCGTCAATTAATGGTGTCGGGTAGTTATCTCTAACCATGCTTTTATTCAGTGTACGGTAGTCTACGCACATTCTTAGTTCACTTGTCTTTTTCTTTACTAAGACTATTGGAGATGCATACTCCAATTCACTGTCACGGATTATACCCTTTTCTAAATATTCATCTAACAGTTCTTGTACCTGCGCCTTTTCAGTATAAGACAGTCGCCTTGGAGGATAATGAAAAGGTTTTACGTTATCAAAATTTAATTTCATTTCGCATTTTACAAATGGTATTTCTGGTTTTTTTTGCTTTGCTATAATATTTGTTAAATGTGTTGATAAGTCTTTCTTTCAGATTTGGGTTACATTGTGCACCAGTGTTTAGGCTATACGGATCACTTGGTTCAGGGTATTCTATTGCTAATATATCCGCTGCAATGTTTATATTATATTTTCCGCTTTCATTTTGTATTTCTTAAACTATCTTTTTGCATCTCATTTGTTTTAATGTACTTTCGTGTACTATCGTTTTTAGTATTACTATATATCATTTGTTTATTTATCGAGCTTTTGTTTAATATACTACCATTCTTTTTACGATCTGTTTGTGACTTTTCATTTATTATGCTATCGTTCTCTGAACTATCATTTTCACGTATAATCTTAAATTTACAAATATTCATAAAGTCTCTACCTAACACTGCATCATAACCCATCGATTCATCAGCCACAATTAGCAATTCAAAATTATATTCATTTTTATTCATTATTACAAAACTAGGTATTTTTCCAATAATATTTAAACGACTATTATTTAGTCCGAAGTAATTTAAATTTAACATTTCATTTGACTTAAGATTTGTAGTTTCAAAATTGTTTCGTATGTGTCCCAAGCTGGACTGTTATACAAAACTTATTGGGCTTCCAGAATCGATTAGGCATTCTAAACATACAAATTGATCAATTATCTTCTTAAAATAAATATTAAAATCTCTTACGTATTCATTTTTTTGGACATTCTTCTTTTGCGAGCACTGTGTAATCTTGTGATCCATATTCGCGCTTTGGTTTGCGGCATTCGGCTGCAATGTGACCTAGGGAGTTACACATGAAGCATCTGATTGTAGCTGGCTCGGCTGCGAACGTAGTGCTATTGTTTTGACGTCTTTCCTTTCGCTCCGAATCCTTTAGCGATACCTTTGAAAATGCATGCAGCAGCTGTGTTGATGTTGTGAAGCTTTGTAGGTATGCTTGATTGCGTAGTTGATCATTAGGAATTCCTTCGATGATGTTGTCTATCAATTCTTCATCGTCCATCTGTACATTTTTTGCCATTTACTCCCGAGGAATTTTCGACGAGTTGATATTTTACTCTCTTTTGTGAGGAACATCTCGCACAGCTGACTCAATAACTCTGCAACGGGGATTGTCAATAAATTTGTATTTGAGTGTAGCCATACTTGAGCTTGGTCTTTCAATTTCGACATTATGAGCACACGCACATTATCGTCACTAAGTTCGTACATGCTAGCAATCGTCTTTAACTGTGACACCCAAATATTTATTGGCACTTTGATTGGGTAGTTGCCGTCAAAATCGGTTATCATCTCTTTTGCAATTGTCAGTGTGATATTGTTTTTGCCAGAGATGTGAGTATCGTGAGCTACAGCTGTTGGCGTTGCCACTTCGTGTTGGCGACTGGTCCCATTGTCCTCTTGTGGAAGGGTCACACTATCATTCCGCCCAGTTTGAGCTTTTAGCGCGTCATTTTCCAATTGGAGTAACTGCAATTGAAGATGAAGCGTTTCCAATTGCGCTGTCATGTTATTTTCCACATTGGCCTGCATGATCATGTTCTCGTCGTGTGTCTCTTCTACGTCATCTTCTACGTCACTAGCGTTTTCGGCGTCGGTATGAGGCATGTCGTTGCCTGTCTGCATCAGTGTAGTGTCCCTTGGTTCGACGTTGCTAATTGGTTGCTCTTCAATTGAGTCTTCATCTAATCTCGGGCATGATCCTCGAACCTCTGGCGGCACTACGTTGATACGTGCGGCCAACGCCGCTTTATTGCCCGGCATGTCCAGTTTGTCCAGCCAATTTCGCAATTGCAATTGTAATTTATGTTTTTTCTTGTAGGCGAGGGATTAGAAAAAAATGAGGGATTAGAAAATATGTGAATGTGTGAAAAGTTTTTCCGTTATTCGTTATCCCACTTCTGAAGTTGTAGGTCTCGTCTCTCTCGCTTTATGTTCTAGACTGTCATTTATTCTTCTTGTTCTTATTCTCCTTTTACAGTATATGTTAATGTTAACAGATATGTTCAAATGTTTCTTAAGGCTAATATTTACAGAGTGTGTTATATATGTATAATGTTTACAGAGTATGTAGTATGAGTATGC
>JAEIFI010000218.1:0-14314 GCA_018901815.1 Zaprionus lachaisei
TTTAAAAAATTTCAAAAAATTTCAATAAATTTAAAAATTTAAAAATTTCAAAAATTTCCAAATTTAAAAATTTTAAAAATTTCAAAAATTTGAAAAAATTCAAAATATTTAAAAAATTCAAAAATTTCAAAAATTTCAAAAATTTCAAAAATTTCAAAAATTTCAAAAATTTCAAAAATTTCAAAATTTCAAAAATTTCAAAAATTTTATAAATTCAAAAATTTAAAATAAAAAATTTAAAAATTTGGTTTAATTCAAAAATTTCAAAAATTTCAAAAATTTCAAAATTTTCAAAAATTTCAAAAATTTCAAAAATTTCAAAATTTAAAAATTCAAAATAAAAATTTTAAAAAATTTTAAAAATTTAAAAATTTAAAAATTTCAAAAATTTCAAAAATTTTAAAAATTTCAAAAATTTCAAAAAAATTTCAAAAATTTAAAAATTTAAAAAAATTTCAAAAATTTCAAAATTTAAAAATTTCAAAAATTTCAAAAATTAAAAAATTTCAAAAATTTCAAAAAATTTCAAAAATTTTAAAAATTTCAAAAATTTTAAAAAATTTCAAAAATTTCAAAAAAATTTCAAAATTTCAAAAAATTTCAAAAATTTCAAAAAAAATTTAAAAAAATTTCAAAAATTTCAAAAATTTCAAAAAATTTCAAAAATTTGAAAAAAATTTCAAAAAATTTCAAAAATTTCAAAAATTTCAAAAATTAAAAATTTCAAAAATTTTAAAAATTTCAAAAAAATTTAAAAAAATTTAAAAAAAATTTTAAAAATTTAAAAATTTCAAAAAAATTGAAAAATTTGAAAAAATTTTAAAAATTTCAAAAATTTCAAAAATTTCAAAAAAAATTTCAAAAATTTAAAAAATTTAAAAATTTAAAATTTGAAAAAATTTCAAAAATTTCAAAAAAATTTCAAAAATTTTCAAAAATTTTAAAAAATTTGAAAAAAATTTGAAAAATTTTCAAAAATTTGAAAAAATTTCAAAAATTTAAAAAATTTCAAAAAAAATTTCAAAAATTTCAAAAATTTCAAAAATTTAAAAAATTTTCAAAAATTTCAAAAAATTCAAAAAAATTTTTAAAAATTTGAAAAATTTGAAAAATTTCAAAAATTTCAAAAATTTCAAAAATTTTCAAAAATTTTAAAAATTGAAAAAAATTTCAAAAATTTCAAAAAATTTCAAAAATTTTCAAAAATTTCAAAATAAAAATTTCAAAAAATTTCAAAATTTCAAAATTTTAAAAATTTCAAAAAATTGAAAAATAAAAATTTCAAAAATTTCAAAAATTTCAAAAATTTTAAAAAATTGAAAAAATTTTAAAAATTTTAAAAATTTCAAAAATTTGAAAAAATTTCAAAAATTTCAAAAATTTTAAAAATTTTAAAAATTTGAAAAATTTAAAAAATTTCAAAAATTTTACAAAATTTTAAAAAAATTTCAAAAATTTTAAAAATTTAAAAATTTTAAAAATTTCAAAAAAATTTCAAAAATTTGAAAAAATTTCAAAAATTTAAAAAAATTTCAAAAATTTCAAAAATTTCAAAAAATTTCAAAAATTTCAAAAATTTCAAAAATTTCAAAAATTTCAAAAATTTAAAAAAAATTTCAAAAAAAATTTAAAAAATTTAAAAATTTAAAAATTTCAAAAAAATTTCAAAATTTGAAAAATTTCAAAAATTACAAAAATTTCAAAAATTTCAAAAATTTGAAAAAATTTCAAAAATTTCAAAAATTTCAAAATTTGAAAAATTAAAAATTTCAAAAATTTGAAAAATTTCAAAAATTTCAAAAATTTCAAAAATTTCAAAAAATTTTAAAAATTTCAAAAATTTCAAAATTTCAAAAATTTAAAAAAAAAATTTCAAAAATTTCAAAAAATTTCAAAAATTTTAAAAAATTTCAAAAATTTAAAAAATTTCAAAAATTTCAAAAATTTCAAAAATTTCAAAAATTTCAAAAAAAAATAATTTAAAAATTAAAAAAATTTAAAAAATTTAAAAATTTCAAAAATTTCAAAAATTTCAAAAATTTTAAAAATTTCAAAAATTTTAAAAAATTTTAAAAAATTTCAAAATTTAAAAATTTCAAAATATTAAAAAATTTCAAAAATTTGAAAAATTTCAAAATTTTAAAAATTTCAAAAAATTTCAAAAATTTCAAAAATTTAAAAAATTTCAAAAATTTGAAAAAAAAAAACAAATTAAAAATTTCAAAATTTTAAAAAATTTGAAAAAATTTCAAAAATTTCAAAAATTTCAAAAATTTGAAAAAATTTTAAAAAAATTTCAAAAATTTAAAAATTTCAAAAATTTCAAAAATTTCAAAAATTTCAAAAATTTCAAAAATTTCAAAAATTTCAAAAATTTCAAAAATTTCAAAAATTTGAAAAAAATTTCAAAATTTCAAAAATTTCAAAATTAAAAATTTCAAAAATTTTAAAATATTTAAAAAATTTTAAAATTTCAAAAATTTGAAAATTTCAAATAATTTCAAAAAAATTTCAAAAATTTCAAAAATTTCAAAAATTTCAAAAATTTAAAAATTTCAAAAATTTCAAAAAATTTCAAAAATTTCAAAAATTTAAAAATTTCAAAAATTTCAAAAATTTGAAAAATTTTCAAAAATTTGAAAATTTTCAATAAATTTAAAAAATTTCAAAAATTTTCAAAATTTCAAAAATTTTAAAATTTACAAAATTATTTAAAAATTTCAAAATTAAAATTTTAAAAATTTCAAAAATTTGAAAAAATTTCAAAAATTCAAAAATTTACAAAAATTTGAAAAATTTCAAAAAATTTCAAAATTTTCAAAAATTTTCAAATAAATTTCAAAAATTTGAAAATTTCAAAAATTTGAAAAATTTCAAAAATTTGAAAATTTTTCAAAAATTTCAAAAATTTCAAAAATTTCAAAAATTTAAAAAATTTTAAAAATTTAAAAATTTTAAAAATTTGAAAAAATTTCAAAAATTTGAAAAATTTCACAAATTGCAAAATTTTCAAAAATTTTAATGATTTGAATTGAAAAATTTGAAAAATTTCAAAAATTTCAAAAATTACAAAAATTTAAAAAATTTCAAAAATTTCAAAAATTTCAAAAATTTCAAAAATTTCAAAAATTCAAAAAAATTTCAAAAATTTTAAAAATTTCAAAAATTTCAAAAATTTCAAAAATTTCAAAAATTTTCAAAATTTGAAAAAATTTAAAAATTTAAAAAATTTCAAAAATTTCAAAAATTTTCAAAAATTTCAAAATTTAAAAATTTAAAAATTTGAAAAAATTTCAAAAATTTCAAAAAAAATTTAAAAAATTTGAAAAATTTCAAAAATATTCAAAAAATTTTAAAAATTTCAAAAATTTCAAAAATTTCAAAAAATTTCAAAAATTTCAAAAATTTTTCAAAAATTTAAAAATTAAAAAAAATCTTTAAAAATTTGACAAATTTGAAAAATTACAAAAAATTTCATATATTACAAAAATTTGAAAAAATTTCAAAAATATGAAAAATTTGAAAATTTATTCAAATAAATTTTAAAAATTTGAAACATTTCAAATATATGAAATAATTTCAAAAATTGCAAAAAAATTTCAAAAATTTCAAAAATTGAAAAATTTTTAAATAAAAATTTCAAAAAAATTCAAATTCACAAAATTAAAAAGTCTTTAAAAATTTGACAAATTTTTAAAAAAATTTCAAAAAATTTCAAAATTTTCAAAAATTTTAAAAAATTGAAAAATTTGAAAAATTACAAAAAAATTTCAAAAATTTTAAAAAATTTCAAAAATTTTAAAAAATTTTAAAAATTTTAAAAATTTTAAAAATTTCAAAAATATGAAAATTTCAAAAATTTCAAAAATTTCAAAAATTACAAAAATTTCAAAAATTTCAAAAATTTCAAAAATTTTAAAAATTTCAAAAATATAAAAAATTTCAAAAATCACAAAAAATTTCAAAAATTACAAAAATTTTAAAAATTTCAAAAATTTCAAAAATTTCAAAAATTTTAAAAATTTCAAAAATTTTAAAAATTTTAAAAATTTTAAAATATTTAAAAATTTGAAAATATTTAAAAATTTGAAAAATTAAAAAAATTTCAAAAATTTTAAAAATTTCAAAATCAAATTAAAAATTTAAAATATTTTCAATAAACTTAAAAAAATTTCAAAAATTTCCAAAATTTCACAAATTTTAAAAATTTCAAAAATTTGAAAAAAAATAAAAAAAAAAAAAATTTAAAAATTTGACAAATTTGAAAAAATTTCACAAATTTCAAAAATTGCAAAATTTTCAAAAATTTTAATGATTTGAAAAATTTGAAAAATTACAAAAATTTCAAAAATTACAAAAATTTGAAAAAATTTGAAAAATTTTGAAAAATTTAAAACATTTCAAAAATTTCAAAAATATCAAAAATTTCAAAAATATCAAAACTTTTAAAAATTTCAAAAATTTCAAAACAAATTCAAAAATTTAAAAATCTTTAAAAATCTTTAAAAATTTGACAAATTTGAAAAAATTTCACAAATTGCAAAATTTTCAAAAATTTTAAATGATTTGAAAAATTTCAAAAATTCAAATAAATTTCAAAAATTTAAAAACAAATTTAACAATTTGAATATTTTGAATAAATTTGAAAAAATTTCAAAAATTTCAAAAATTTTCAGAATTTCACAAATTTTAAAAATTTCAAAAATTTGAAAAAAAAAAAATCAAAAATAAAAAAACAAATCTTTAAAAATTTGACAAATTTGAAAAATTACAAATAATTTCAAATATTACAGAAATTTGAAAAAAAATTTCAAAAATATGAAAAATTTGAATATTTTGAATAAATTTCAAAAATTGCAAAAATTTTCAAATATTTTATAAATTTAAAATATTTAAATAATAATAAAAAATTATAACATTTTAAAAATTTGGTTTAATTGAAAAATTTGAATAAATTTTAAAAATTTCAAAAATTTCAAAAATATGAAAAAATTTCAAAAATTTAAAAAATTTCAAAAATTTCAAAAATTTCAAAACAAATTCAAAAATTTAAAAATCTTTAAAAATTTGACAAATTTGAAAAATTTACACAAATTTCACAAATTGCAAAATTTTCAGAAATTTTAATGATTTGAAAAATTTGAAAAATTTCAAAAATTTCAAAAATTACAAAAATTTGAAAAAAAATTTCAAAAATTTCAAAAATTTCAAAAATTTAAAAATTTCAAAAATTTCAAAAATTTTAAAAAATTTCAAAAATTTCAAAAATTTCAAAAATTCAAAAAATTTCAAAAATAACAAGACTTTTAAAAATTTCAAAAATTTCAAAAATTTGAAAAAATTTAAAAATTTCAAAAATTTCAAAAATTTTAAAATATTTAAATAATAATAAAAAAATTATAACATTTTAAAAATTTGGTTTAATTGAAAAATTTTAAAAATTTTAAAAAATTTCAAAAATTTCAAAAATTTTTCAAAAAAATTTCAAAAATTACAAAAATTTTTAAAAATTTCAAAAATTTCAAAAAATTTTAAAATTTTATAAAATTTCAAAAATTTCAAAATTATTTAAATAAAAATTTCAAAAATTTTCAAATTAAAAATTTCAAAAATTTTCAAAAATTTTAAAAATTTCAAAAATTTTCAAAATTTTATTAAAATTTCAAAAAATTTCAAAAATTTATAAAATTTCCTAAAAAAATTTCAAAAATTTCAAAAATTTCAAATATTTTATAAATTTCAAATATTTAAATAATAATAAAAAATTATAACATTTTAAAAATTTGGTTTAATTGAAAAATTTGAAACAATTTTAAAAATTTCAAAAATTTCAAAAATATGAAATAATTTCAAAAATTTCATAAATTTCAAAAATTTCAAAACAAATTTAAAAATTTGAATATTTTCAATAAATTTAAAAAAATTTCAAAAATTTCAAAAATTTCACAAATTTTAAAAATTTCAAAAATTTGAAAAATATTAAAAATTTAAAAATCTTTAAAAATTTGAAAAATTTGAAAAATTACAAAAATTTTCAAATATTACAAAAATTTGAAAAAAAATTTCAAAAATATGAAAAATTTGAATATTTTGAATAAATTTCAAAAATTTCAAAAAAATTTTCAAATATTTTATAAATTTAAAATATTTAAATAATAATAAAAAATTATAACATTTTAAAAATTTGGTTTAAAAAAATTTGAATAAATTTTAAAAATTTGAAAAATTTTAAAAATTTCAAAAATTTGAAAAATTTAAAAAAATTTAAAAAATTTCAAACATTTCAAAAATTTTCAAAACAAATTCAAAAATTTAAAAATCTTTAAAAATTTGACAAATTTGAAAAAATTTCACAAATTTCACAAATTTTAAAAAATTTTCAGAAATTTTAATGATTTGAAAAATTTTGAAAAAATTACAAAAATTTCAAAAATTACAAAAATTTGAAAAATTTCAAAAATTTGAAAAATTACAAAAATTTCAAAAATTTCAAAAATTTCAAAAAATTTCAAAAATTTTCAAAATTTCAAAAATTTCAAAAAATTTCAAAAAATAACAAAACTTTTAAAAATTTCAAAAATTTCAAAAATTTGAAAAATTTTAAAAATTTCAAAAATTTCAAAAATTTGAAAATATTTAAAAATAACAAAAAAAAATTATAAAATTTTAAAAATTTTTGAAAAATTTAAAAAAAAATTTTAAAAATTTCAAAAATTTAAAAAATTTCAAAAATTTCAAAAATTTCAAAATTTATCAAAATAAAAAAACAAAAATTTTAAAAATTTCAAAAATTTTAAAAATTTCAAAAATTTTAAAAATTTCAAAAATTTCAAAACAAATTCAAAAATTTAAAAATCTTTAAAAATTTGACAAATTTGAAAAAAATTTTCAAAAATTGCAAAATTTTCAAAAAAATTTTAAAAATTTGAAAAATTTGAAAAATTACAAAAATTTCAAAAATTACAAAAATTTGAAAAAATTTCAAAAATTTTAAAAAATTTAAAAAATTTGCAAAAATTTCACAAATTGCAAAATTTTCAAAAATTTTAATGATTTGAAAAATTTGAAAAATTACAAAAATTTCAAAAATTTCAAAAATTTCAAAAATTTCAAAAATTTTCAAAAATTTCAAAAATTTCAAAAATTTCAAAAATTTCAAAAATTTCAAAAATTTTTAAAAATTTCAAAATTTAAAAAATTTAAAAAATTATAAAAATTTCAAAAATTTTTCAATTAAAAATTTCAAAAATTTTAAAAATTTCAAAAATTTCAAAAATTTTAAAAATTTCAAAAATTTCATAAAATTTCAAAAATTTGAAAAAAATTTTAAAAATTTTAAAAATTTTAAAAATTTTAAAAATTTCAAAAATTTCAAAAATTTCAAAAATTTTTTAAAAAAATTTGAAAAAATTTCAAATAAAATTTTAAAAAATTTCAAAAATTTCAAAAATTTAAAAAAAAATTTTAAAATTTCAAAAATTTGAAAAAATTTCAAAAATATTTAAAAATTTGAATTTATTCAAATAAATTTAAAAATTTGAAACATTTTAAAATTTCAAAAATTTGAAAAAAAATTTCAAAAATTTCAAAAATTTCAAAAATTTTCAAAAATTTTAAAAATTTTAAAAAATTTTAAAAATTTTTGAAAAATTTCAAAAATTTCAAAAATTTCAAAAATTTCAAAATTTCAAAAATTTCAAAAAATTTCAAAAATTTGAAAAATTACAAAAATTTCAAAAAAAAATTTTTAAAAATTTCAAACAAAAATTTTCAAAAATTTGAAAAAATTTCAAAAATTTCAAAAATTTCAAAAAAAAATTCAAAAATTTTAAAAATTTCAAAAATTTCAAAAATTTGAAAAAATTTCAAAAATTTCAAAAATTTCAAAAATTTTAAAAATTTCAAAAAAAATTTAAAAATTTCAAAAATTTCAAAAATTTCAAAAAATTTCAAAATTAAAAATTTAAAAAAATTTCAAAAATTTCAAAAAAATTTAAAATTTCAAAAATTTGAAAAAATTTCAAAAATTTTCAAAAATTTCAAAAATTTCAAAAATTTCAAAAATTTCAAAAATTTAAAAATTTCAAAAATTTGAAAAAATTTCAAAAATTTCAAAAATTTCAAAAATTTCAAAAAATTTGAAAAATTTTGAAAAAAATTTCAAAAAATTTCAAAAATTTCAAAAAAATTTCAAAAATTTAAAAATTTTCAAAAATTTCAAAAAATTTTAAAAAATTTCAAAAATTTCAAAAATTTAAAAAAAATTTCAAAATTTGAAAAATAAAAATTTCAAAAATTTCAAAAATTTCAAAAATTTAAAAATTTCAAAAATTTCAAAAAAATTCAAAAATTTAAAAATTTTGAAAAAATTTCAAAATTTAAAAAAAATTTGAAAAAATTTCAAATCAAAAAAATTTTCAAAAATTTTAAAAAAATTTCAAAAATTTGAAAAATTTCAAAAATTTAAAAAAAATTTAAAAAAATTTAAAAATTTGAAAAATTTGAAAAAATTTGAAAAAATTTCAAAAATTTCAAAAAAATTTCAAAAATTTTAAAAAAATTTGAAAAAAATTTCAAAAAATTTGAAAAAAAATTGAAAATTTAAAAAAATTTCAAAAATTGCAAAAAATTTCAAAAATTTTACAAAAATTTAAAATATTTAAATAATAATAAAAAAAATTTTAAAAAATTTAATTAAAAAATTTGAATAAATTTTAAAAATTTCAAAAATTTCAAAAATTTTCAAAATTTTAAAAATTTCAAAAATTTCAAAAATTTCAAAAAATTTTAAAAACTTTAAAAATTCAAAAAATTTCAAAAAATTTCAAAAAATTTTAAAAAATTTCAAAAAAATTTCAAAAATTTCAAAAATTTTGCAAAAATTTCAAAAATTTCAAAAATTTCAAAAATTTCAAAAATTACAAAAATTTGAAAAAATTTCAAAAATTTCAAAAATTGCAAAAATTTCAAAAATTTCAAAAATTTCAAAAATTTTAAAAATTTCAAAAATTTCAAAAATTTCAAAAATTTAAAAAATTTGAAAAATTTAAAAAAATTTCAAAAATTTCAAAATTTCAAAATTTGAAAAATTTAAAAAATTTCAAAAATTTTAAAAATTTAAAAAATAAAAATTTCAAAAATTTCAAAATTTTCAAAATTTAAAATATTTCAAAATTTAAAAAAAAATTATAAAATTTAAAAATTTAAAAATTTGAAAAAATTTTCAATAAATTTCAAAAATTTCAAAAATTTCAAAAATTTCAAAAATTTCAAAATTTTAAAAAATTTTAAAAAATTTCAAAAATTTTCAAAAATTTCAAAAATTTTAAAAATTTCAAAAATTTCAAAAAATTTCAAAAAAATTTTCAAAATTTGAAAAAATTTTCAAAAATTTCAAAAATTGCAAAATTTTCAAAAATTTTAAAATTTCAAAAATTTCAAAAATTTTAAAAATTTTACAAAAATTTCAAAAATTTGAAAAAATTTCAAAAATTTCAAAAATTTCAAAAAATTTCAAAAATTTTAAAAATTTCAAAAAATTTCAAAAATTTCAAAAAATTTGAAAAAATTTGAAAAATTTTGAAAAAATTTTAAAAATTTCAAAAATTTCAAAAATTTCAAAAATTTCAAAAATTTTAAAAATTTCAAAAATTTAAAAATAATAAAAAATTTCAAAATTTTAAAAATTTTAAAAATTTCAAAAAATTTGAATAAATTTTAAAAATTTCAAAAATTTGAAAAATTTCAAAAATTTCAAAAATTTCAAAAATTTGAAAAATTACAAAAAAATTTAAAAAATTTCAAAAATTTGAAAAAATTTCAAAAATTTCAAAAATTTCAAAAATTACAAAAATTTCAAAAATTTCAAAAATTTCAAAAATTTCAAAATTTGAAAAAATTTCAAAAATTTCAAAAATTTTCAAAATTTTAAAAAATTTCAAAATTTCAAAAAATTTCAAAAATTTAAAAATTTAAAAATTTCAAAAATTTGAAAAAAATTTTAAAAATTTCAAAAATTTCAAAATTTTCAAAAAATTTTAAAAATTTCAAAAATTTGAAAATTTGAAAAAATTTCAAAAAATTTCAAAAATTTCAAAAATTTCAAAAATTTCAAAAATTTTAAAAATTTAAAAAATTTCAAAAATTTAAAAAATAAAAAAATTTCAAAAATTTCAAAAATTTCAAAAAATTTGAAAAAATTTTAAAAATTTAAAAATTTAAAAAATTTAAAAAATTTCAAAAATTTCAAAAATTTTGAAAAATTTAAAAAATTTCAAAAATTTCAAAAATTTCAAAAATTTGAAAAAATTTCAAAAATTTCAAAAATTTCAAAAAAAAATAAAAAAATTTCAAAAATTTCAAAAATTTCAAAATTTGAAAAAAAAATTTCAAAAATTTCAAAAATTTCAAAAATTTCAAAAATTTCAAAAATTTAAAAAATTGAAAAAATTTTAAAAAATTTCAAAAATTTCAAAAATTTCAAAAATTTCAAAAATTTCAAAAATTTGAAAAATTTCAAAAATTTCAAAAATTTCAAAAATTTTTAAAAATTTCAAAAATTTAAAAAAATTTCAAAAATTTGAAAAATTTCAAAAATTTTAAAAATTTAAAAAATTTCAAAAATTTCAAAAATTTCAAAAAAAAATTTCAAAAATTTCAAAAATTTCAAAATTTTAAAAATTTCAAAAATTTAAAAATTTAAAAAAAAAAATTTCAAAAATTTTCAAAAATTTGGTTTAATTGAAAAATTTGAAAAATTTCAAAAATTTCAAAAATTTCAAAAATTTCAAAAATTTCAAAAAATTTCAAAAATTTCAAAAATTTCAAAATTTTAAAAATTTCAAAAATTTTAAAAAATTTCAAAAATTTCAAAAATTTCAAAAATTTCAAAATTTTAATAAAATTTAAAAATTTCAAAAATTTTTTATTTTCAAAAATTTCAAAAATTTAAAAAATTTAAAAAAATTTCAAAATATTTTAAAAATTTTAAAAATTTGAATTTCAAAATTTCAAAAATTTCAAAAATTTTCAAAAATTTTAAAAATTTCAAAAATTTAAAAAATTTCAAAAATTTTCAAAAATTTCAAAAATTTCAAATTCAAAAATTTGAAAAAAATTTAAAAAAAAATTTCAAAAAAATTTTAAAAATTTCAAAAATTTCAAAAATTTTAAAAATTTCAAAAATTTCAAAAATTTCAAAAATTTCAAAAAATTTCAAAAATTTCAAAAATTTAAAAATTTGAAAAATTTTCAAAAATTTAAAAATTTCAAAAATTTCAAAAATTTCAAAAAATTTCAAAAATTTCAAAAATTTAAAAATTTCAAAAATTTCAAAAATTTCAAAAATTTCAAAAATTTCAAAAATTTCAAAATATTTCAAAAATTTCAAAAATTTGAAAAATTTTAAAAAATTTAAAAATTTTTTAATTCAAAAATTTCAAAAATTTCAAAAATTTCAAAAATTTCAAAAATTTCAAAAATTTCAAAAATTTAAAAAATTTCAAAATTTTAAAAATTTTAAAAATTTCAAAATTTGAAAATTTCAAAAATTGCAAAAATTTTAAAAAATTTCAAAAATTTCAAAAATTTCAAAAATTTCAAAAATTTCAAAATTTTTAAAAAATTTCAAAAATTTCAAAATTTCAAAAATTTAAAAAATTTCAAAAATTTTAAAAACAAATTCAAAAATTTAAAAATTTTAAAAATTTCAAAAATTTGAAAAAATTTCAAAAATTTAAAAATTTCAAAAATTTCAAAAATTTTAAAAATTTCAAAAATTTCAAAAATTTCAAAAATTTCAAAAATTTCAAAAATGAAAATTTCAAAATTTCAAAAATTTCAAAATTTCAAAAATTTCAAAATAAATTTCAAAAATTTAAAAAAATTTCAAAAATTTCAAAAAATTTCAAAAATTTTGAAAAATTTCAAAAATTTGAAAAATTTCAAAAATTTAAAAAATTTCAAAAATTTCAAAAATTTAAAAAATTTCAAAAATTTCAAAATTTCAAAAAAATTCAAAAAATTTCAAAAATTTCAAAAAATTTCAAAAATTTCAAAAATTTCAAAAATTTAAAATTCAAAATTTTCAAAAATTTTAAAAATTTGAAAAATTTCAAAAATTTAAAAAATTTCAAAAATTTCAAAAAATTTCAAAAATTTCAAAAATTGAAAAAATTTCAAAATTTAAAAAAATTTCAAAAATTTCAAAAATTTCAAAAATTTGAAAAATTTCAAAAATTTTATAAATTTAAAAAATTTAAAAATTTCAAAAAATTTCAAAAATTTAAAAATTTTCAAAAATTTGAAAAAATTTCAAAAATTTAAAAAATTTCAAAATTTGAAAATTTTCAAAAAAAAATTTCAAAAATTTGAAAAATTTCAAAAATTTTAAAAAATTTAAAAATTTAAAAAAATTCAAAATATTTCAAAAATTTCAAAAATTTCAAAAATTTGAAAAATTTCAAAAATTTCAAAAAAATTTCAAAATTTTAAAAATTTCAAAAAATTTCAAAAAATTAAATCAAAATTTAAAAATCTAAAAATTTCAAAAATTTCAAAAATTTGAAAAATTTCAAAAATTATAAAAAATTTCAAACATTTCAAAAATTTCAAAACAAATTTCAAAAATTTCAAAAATTTTTAAAAATTTGAAAAATTTCAAAAATTTGAAAAATTTCAAAAATTTTAAAAATTTCAAAAATTTCAAAAATTTCAAAAAATTTCAAAATACAAAAATTTCAAAAATTTGAAAAAATTTGAAAAAATTTCAAAAAAATTTCAAAAATTTCAAAAATTTCAAAAATTTTAAAAATTTTAAAAATTTGAAAATAAAAAATTTCAAAAATTTCAAAAATTTAAAAATTTTAAACAAATTTAAAAAATTTAAAATTTAATTGAAAAATTTGAATAAATTTCAAAAATTTCAAAAATTTCAAAATTTAAAAAATTTCAAAAAATTTGAAAAATTTCAAAAATTTTAAAAATTTCAAAAATTTGAAAAAATTTGAAAAAATTTAAAAAATTTCAAAAATTTCAAAATTTCAAAAATTTCAAAATTTCAAAAATTTAAAAATTTCAAAAATTTCAAAAATTTCAAAAATTTGAAAAAATTTCAAAAAATTTCAAAAATTTCAAAAATTTCAAAAATTTCAAAAAAATTTCAAAAATTTCACAAATTTCAAAAATTTCAAAAATTTCAAATATTTCAAAAATTTGAAAAAAATTTCAAAAATTAAAAAAAATTTAAAAATTTCAAAAAATTTCAAAAATTTCAAAAATTTCAAAAATTTCAAAATTTCAAAAATTTAAAAATTTCAAAAATTTCAAAAATTTCAAAAATTTGAAAATTTTGAAAAATTTGAAAAAATTTCAAAAATTTCAAAAATTTCAAAAAATTTCAAAAATTTCAAAAATTTAAAAAATTTCAAAAATTTCAAAAATTTCAAAAAAAAAATTTAAAAATTTAAAAATTTGAAAAATTTCAAAAATTTTAAAAATTTCAAAATTTCAAAAAATTTCAAAATTTCAAAAATTTCAAAAATTTCAAAAAAATTTCAAAAATTTTAAAAATTTCAAAAATTTCAAAAATTTCAAAATTAAAAATTTCAAAAATTTCAAAAATTTCAAAAATATGAAAAATTTCAAAAATTTCAAAAATTTCAAAAATTTCAAAAATTTCAAAAAATTTCAAAAATTTCAAAAAATCAAAAAATTTCAAAAATTTCAAAAATTTCAAAAAATTTAAAAAATTTCACAAAATTTCAAAAATTTCAAAAATTTAAAAAATTTCAAAAAATTAAAAATTTCAAAAAATTTCAAAAATTTGAAAAATTTGAAAAAAATTTAAAAATTTCAAAAATTTCAAAAAATTTCAAAAATTTTAAAAAATTTGAAAAATTTCAAAATTTCAAAAATATCAAATAATTTCAAAAATTTCAAAAATTTCAAAAATTTCAAAAAATTAAAAAATTTCAAAAATTTAAAAATTTCAAAAATTTGAATTTAAAAAATTTCAAAAATTTCAAAAATTTAAAATAATTTCAAAAAATTTCAAAAATTTCAAAAATCAAAATTTCAAAAATTTCAAAATTTCAAAAATTTCAAAAATTTCAAAAATTTCAAATATAAATTTCAAAAAATTTAAAAAAAAATTTAAAAATTTCAAAAATTTCAAAAATTTAAAAAATTTCAAAAATTTAAAAAATTTCAAAAATTTCAAAAAATTTCAAAATTCAAATTTCAAAAATTTCAAAATCTTTAAAAAATTTCAAAATTTGAAAAAATTTAAAAAATTTCAAAATTGCAAAAATTTCAC
>JAEIFI010000223.1:0-12564 GCA_018901815.1 Zaprionus lachaisei
GCAAGTGGCATGACTCCAAAGGTAAGTAGGTACAATATTGTGAGATTGGATGGGTATTTTGTAATTGTTTGTATTTGTTCAGTTACACAGAGAATAGGACTGAAACTAAAGCGGCAATAAGGTATTATTTTGGTTAATTTGCGTTCTATTAATTTGGTTTTGTGGTTTTGACTATGTGTTTTTTAGTTTCCTTCTTTCTTGTTTTTAGTGGCGGTGACTGGGCGACCTTTCGGGAGCTGCGCACTTTGGATTGCGATAGTAAGGGTGAGCATATTAGTCTGGAGTTGATTTATCCGGTGAGCATTAATAGTTATGCTTTTCTTTTTTATGACAGAGTTTGGCGACAATTAGAAGAGCGGCCACTGGCACTGGACAAAGTGGTTGGTGTCTATTGGCGTGCTTGTGCGGTGAGTAAGTTTATGTTTACATATTTGTAGGGTTGCTTTAATGGAGATCAATTTATTTTATTTCAGCTTCGAGCAGGATTGAAGATGTTAAATCAGGAGCAGTGCAGGATTAGTTTGTGAATAGGATAGTGATGATACTGTATTTAGTTTTGTTGGTTTTAATTATGTTGATGTTTGATTTAATTTTTGCAGATGGCTGGAGGACGGCGTTGGGCGATGTCGATTTTGTGGAGATGGCGGCAGAGGGAACTTGTAATTTTGAATGGTAGTGGTAAATAGATCCAATTGTTGAAAGTATTTATGTAAGTGTTTCTTCACAGGTTTTGATGGAAGAGTGACCGTCGGATGTTTTGGAAGGGTAGTGCAGGGAAGGCGTATGACATCTCTCCAATGTAAGTAAGCAGTGCTGTTTTATTTGTATGTAGCCATTTGACGGTGATTGTTTTTTGTGTTGCTTATAGGTGCGAGCGGGACTGGGGATGCGTAGGTGCGAGGGCCGAGGCAGGATGCGTGTGCATTAGTTGCTGATTAATGTATCGCAATTACGCAAGATTGCATATGCGTAGAGTTGCGTCAGTGTAGCAGGCGTCGGTTGAAGTGGAGCGGCATCAAGTATGTGTTGATTTTAGGTGGACGTCGGCTGAACGGGAATACTTTGAGATTCGGTGCGTCTGCAGGCATTTTTGGCAGTAAGTAGGCGTGATAGCAAGGATGGTTGGTTGTGTTGCGTGTGTGTGTATGCACGTGTTAATTTTTGTGTTTTAGTTGCGTGCATATTGGACATGGTGTGATATATGACGTTTAATTGTGCTGATTAGCTAGTGTATGAGATTTATAAGAGATTAAGTTATTTAACTATTTATAGCTAAGTTGATATTAGTGTTTTGATTGGATTCTATTTTAAGGAAGACGGACGAGGTGCTCACGGCGGCTGATAACTCTGGCAGTAGCAACTGGCAGGACTAAGAGGTAAGTAGGTGCGATATTGTGAAGGAATGTTTGTGTTTAATTTTATTTCTTTTAGGAGGACTGGCTGTGACCTGTGTGGGGCTTGAGTTAGGATGAGTGACGGCTGGATGTTCAGTTTAGATAAGTTAAGTTAAACCAAATTAGTCTATAGATTTTGATTTGTATTACATGTGGTGTATGTTTTTTTTTTTTTTTGTTTATTTTCAGTTTACAGTCTGCTAATGTATTTGGCCGGAATGGAGGGGTGAACTAGTAAATCGAGTTATTATTATTATTTAGTGAATACTTGAGTTGGTTTAACTATAATTAACGTGTGTTTCTCTTGTATTGCAGGGTTTGTGGTACGCAGAATACAATGTAACGCCGGTGGGTTTTGCGTAAAGAAGAGCTGGCGACGGAGATCTTCATCAAACGCTGCTATACTATTATAATTCTTTATTAAGCTATTATTTAAGTGAATAGTGAGTAAGTTAAGTTATAAGTATAGAGTTAGGGATATTAGGTGTTCTAGTTTGATAGGTTTTATTATTTATATATATTTTTTTGGGAGAATCAGGTAGCTTATGTTTGGGGAGATTCTTGTTACTGCTATTCGTAGGGAATTAGGCGAATTTTCGTGTTATTTGCAGGCTAAGATGTAGCCAGGAAGCTAGGGTTAGGTCAAAATGGTTTTGACTGTTTTAAGGAGCGTATCAATCTTGCCGCTTAGGTGGGCATGTTGAATTAATTGATAGGCTATTATTTGTTGTCGATTGAGTTGACATTGGCTGGGCTTATCTTGTCATTAGGGATATGACCGAAGTGATCATTAAACTTCTTGAAGAGAATGTCGATTTTGTCACTTAATAAGGTGATGCTCTGGGCGTTGTTTAAAACGGCATTGTGCAGTTGCATAAGGTCATGTTGCTGAGTCGGGATGGTAGTCTGACTGTTTGGGATTGAGTTGATGTTTAGGTACTCGATCTGTTGTGAGTGATTTGTATGTTGTGACGGTATATATTGTTGTTGTGGTGGTCTGAGAGGGGGCTTTTGGGGTAGCTGTGCTATGCGAGGCAGGAGTAGCTTGCTTGACTTTAGAGTCATTGGTGGCTTTGGCTGAAAATTAGCCTCAAGCGCAGTTTGGCTATAGGTTTTTTTTTTATGAAGGAGATGTGTGTGGATCTCAGTGGCTCCAGTGGGGCAGATAATGGCTTGGTTTGGGAGGGAGGTTTGGGGCTGTTTATAGGAGCTCGCATTCGCAGTCTTTGGGGCTGGGGAGTAAGGGCTTGATTTGGAGGTTTTAAAATGGATAATTGAGGCTGGATTAGCTCAGGCGGGATTTCGTGGGCTGTTGGTGGGATGGGTGGATGACTTTGAACATATGTATTAGAAGCAGCTATTTCGTGCGTGATTGGTAGGTTGGTTAGTTTGTTGGCTAAAAGTTTTGATCTTTCTGCTTTATATGTTGGGCAGCCTTTAAATGATGCTATGTGTTGATTGCCACAATTGGCACATAGTCCTGGTGAGTTTCTTTCTTTTTACACTCCACGGTAGGGTGGGATCCTGCGCATTTGAGGCAGACGAAAGCTCTGCGGCAGTAGTTCTTGCTGTGGCCAAAGGCTTGGCAGCGATGACATTGGACCGGTTCTGTACGTAAGGCCTGGCGTTCAAGCAACACTTCTTGGCTCCCTAGTCTATTTATTTTAAGCAGATCTTCAATGTTTTGGATTGTTTTGGCATCAATTTCTATTTCGAATGAGTTTAGCGGAATTCCTGTAAATTTGTTTTTGAGAACGTTTATATATTTGGTTGCGTACCCGAGATTAGACAGAAGTGTGCGAATGGTCTCAGTTGGGGTAGTGGCGTGCAGGCCTTTGATGACCACACGTACTCCTCTGTCTTGGGGCATCTGATGAGTGTGTAGGTGAATTTTATTGTTTTGGAGTAGCTCAAGGAGTCCTGTGTAGGAATTAATATCAGAGCATTTGATTCGGAGTCCTCGCTCCCGACCACAGGTTGTGGTGTAGTGGATGGGATTGGCAGAGGTTTTAATAATGCTGAATATGCTATCTATCGAGGAGATTTGGGGGGATAAATATGGAAGGAATTTTACTATTAGCTATGGGGAGTGATGTTTTAGGTGTTGGGGATTTTGGTTTGGTGTTGGCATTTTGTAGTTGTGGTTGTTTTCGATGTTGTGTAGTGGGTGGTTGCTGCTGTTCAGGGTAGGAAGCTAGTGAGTCAGGGCTCCTTATGGGAAGGATGGGAGGTTCGACTACTAGCGCCGATTTACGGGCTGTTTTTATATGGTTTTCAAACTGCCGCTCGAATGTTTCCTTTTGTGTAGTATTTTTAGTGGGATAGTCTTGGGTGGCGGCAGGATGGGGCTGGTATGGGGAGAGTAGACGAGGGGGTTATAGGCGGGGTGCACTGGGGTTTGTTATTAATTGTCTGAAATGGCTGCTGAGGGTGGTGGGTACTTTTGTTGAGTTGCTGTTCAATCAGTTGGAGCTGTTGCTGTACAGCTTGTTTTTGTTCGTTTAATTGTTGGAGGAGATGCTGGTTGTTTTGCGAGTTGGTAGGGTGGTGGGGGTGTTGATCTAGTTGATCGAGGGAATGTGGGGTAGACGCTCTTTTTAGCACGATGTTTTCTAAGATTTCTGGTTCAAGTTGTGAGCGTGGTGAGCCTGAACGGTTGCTTTTTTGAGTTACATGATTGTGTGGATTGTTTGGTGAGAGACGCTGATTAAGCTGGGTATTTTTTTTGGTGTTTAGGATGTGGTTTCGCTGGCTAGTGTTTATGTTATGGGCATTTGAACGCTTAGGGGTAGAGCAGTTGGCAGTAAATTTTGTTTCCTCAGTGGTAAACTTCGTGTTAGGAGAAATACCGGTAGGCTTGCTGAACATATATTTGTGTACTGGGCGTAGTTTGTTTATGGCTGTTTCTATTTCACCGTTGTGGCGTTTTGGGCTGGGGGGGCGGTAGGGTGCACGTATAGTACGCTTGAGTCCGCTGATTGGTCTATTTGGGGTGGGTGGGGTAGTGACATCACTTGGTGTGGGCGATACGTTAGCCCTAGGGCTGTAGTTGGGCTTCGTTGAGCTGGGGGGCTGTGGCGCCACCCCATAGATTTGGCAGAATTGTCGGAGCTGTTGTCAACGACACAGACGTCACTGGAAACGCTCACAGAGTTGACGTCTGCTAGGGATTCGTTTGCCTCCTGTTTTTTACTCATTTTTGTCAAGATATATGCAGTCCGATCTACAGTTTTAGGCTCAGTTTAATGTTTATTTGTCAGAAAATATGCATAAGAATCTTAAAGTTTTTTTTTTTTTTTTTTTGTAATAAGTTTGGTATTTATTTATATTACCCATGGGGCAACATATAAATATGATTGACAATTTTTCTTATGAACTACTTAACCTAGTAACAATGTGGAAGGCAAACAATTTGTTATATGATTACTTAATTTTATATGGAAACTATAGAGTATAAACAGATAGGGGTAGTTTAATTTTGTATCGATGGACTGTGCTGTTAGTGGTGGCTGCCTAAGGCTTATTTTAACTTATATTGATAAAGTTACATTATATGAATATACAAAAGATTTCAGTATTAAAAATTAGACAGAGTTTAATTATTATCTCAGGGGCTGTGAAACGGATTTGGCATCTAGAGTGGGCTGTGGTTGATTGATGGCGGCGTGGTGTCGGCAGAAATATTGACTTCTTGTGTGGGAGAGCAGTGGGTATAGTTGCCTTGAAGTTGACAACTTTGGGCGTGTCCATACCACAAGTCCACCTTGCACCGAGCTGACAACAGGTGGTCCAGACTGCCAGCCATATGGGTGGGCGACTGGCAGAACAGGTTAGGAATTGTTACTTCAGGACAGCGTAGGTGGCCCCCGAAAGTATGCTTGTGCTGTGTGTGGAGCTCCTTATTGGAGGAGCAGGTATTCTGGAGCAAGCAATTTGGTTTGTAGTAGGCGTTTAGTGTGGATTTTAATTGATTTAAAAGGAGCTGGCAGGATGTTATTATTTGCTTTTTTTTAGGTTTTTATTTTTGCTTTTAATACTTAATAAGTTGTTTAATGTTAAGTGGTTTTTAATGGCTTTCAAGTTTGTTTAATAATTTATATTTATTGCTGAGTATGTTAGTGAGTGTGTGGCGAATAATTTCTGTGTAAATGTGTGGAATGTTATTGTTGTTGGAGGCGTATTTATTTGTGTATTGCTTGTTTTAGTTTTGTCGTAGTTTATAGGTTATTTAGTTGTGTATTAAATTTTTATTATTATTATCTTACTAGTTTGTTGTATGTTAGTTTTTATTATTATTTGGTTGATGGGAGTGTTCGTGAGCGTGTGTTGAATGTTTTCAGTGTTCGTGTGAGTGTGCGTGGAGTGTTAATGTTGGTGTGTACCTTTGTGGGCGTATTTATTTGTGTGATGCTTGTTTTATTATTTTTTTGCACTTATCATTATTAATTATTAGGAATGAAGTGTTGGATGGTTTCAGTGTTCGTGTGTGTGCGTGTGGAATGTTATTGTTGCTGAAGGCCTTTGTAGACGTACTTGTTTGTGAGAGTTTTGTTTTGTGTAGCTTGTAGATTATAATAATGTATATTGTTATAATATTAGGAGTGGAGTGAGTGTGTGTGTCGGGTGTTTACAGTGTTCATGCGTGGAATGATATTGAGGCGTATTTATTAGCGTGTAGCTTATTTTAGTTTTGTGGTAGTTTGTAGATTGTTAATTACTATTAATAACTCTCTATATTATTTTATTTATTTGTGTTTATTATAATTGATTATTAATAATGAATTGAGTGTGTGTTGGATGTTTTCAGTGTTCATGTATGTGTGTGTATGGAATGTTATTGTTGCTGTAGGCCTTTGTAGACTTGTTTGTTTGCGTGTTAATAGTTTGAGTTTTGTGTAGTTTGTAGATAATAATGTATATATTTATTGTTATTAGGAGTGAGTGTGTGTCTGGTATTTACAGTGTTCATGCGTGGAATGATATTGTTGTTGTGGGCGTTTGTAGGCGTATTTATTAGTGTGTAGCTTATTTTAGTTTTGTGGTAGTTTGTAGATTGTTAATTACTATTAATAATTCTCTAGATTATTTTATTTATTTGTATTTATTATAATTGATTATTAATAATGAAGTGAGTGTGTGTTGGATGTTTTCAGTGATCATGTGTGTGTGTGTGGAATGTTAATGTTGCTGTAGGCTTTTGTGGACTTGTTTGTTTGTGTGTTGAAAGTTTAAGTTTTGTGTAGTTTGTAAATAATAATGTATATCATTTATTGTTATTAGGAGTGGGGTGAGTGTGTGTTGGGTGTTTACAGTGTTCATGCGTGGATTGATATTGATGTTGTGGGCGTTTGTAGGCGTATTTATTAGTGTGTATCTTGTTTTGGTTTTGTGGTAGCTTGTAGATTATTAATTACTTTTATTTGTATTTATTATAGTTGATTATTAGTAATGAAGTGAGTGTGTGTTGGGTGTTTAAAGTGTTCATGCGTGGAATGGTATTGTTGTTGTGGGCGTTTGTAGGCGTATTTATTAGCGTGTATCTTGTTTTAGTTTTGTGGCAGTTTGTAGATTATTAATTACTATTAATAACTCCCTAGATTATTTTATTTATTTGGATTTATTATAATTGTTTATTAATAATGAAGTGAGTGTGTGTTGGATGTTTACAGTGTTCATGTGTGTGTGTGTGGAATGTTATTGTTGCTGTAGGCTTATGTAGACTTGTGTGTTGAAAGTTTAAGTTTTAAGTAGTTTGTAAATAATAATGTATATCATTTATTGTTGTTAGGAGTGGGGTGAGTGTGTGTTGGGTGTTTACAGTGTTCATGCGTGGATTGGTATTGATGTTGTGGGCGTTTGAAGGCGTATTTATTAGTGTGTATCTTGTTTTAGTTTTGTGGTAGTTTGTAGATTGTTAATTACTATTAATAATTCTCTAGATTATTTTATTTATTTGTATTTATTATAATTGATTATTAATAATGAAGTGAGTGTGTGTTGGATGTTTTCAGTGATCATGTGTGTGTGTGTGGAATGTTAATGTTGCTGTAGGCTTTTGTGGACTTGTTTGTTTGTGTGTTGAAAGTTTAAGTTTTGTGTAGTTTGTAAATAATAATGTATATCATTTATTGTTATTAGGAGTGGGGTGAGTGTGTGTTGGGTGTTTACAGTGTTCATGCGTGGATTGATATTGATGTTGTGGGCGTTTGTAGGCGTATTTATTAGTGTGTATCTTGTTTTGGTTTTGTGGTAGCTTGTAGATTATTAATTACTTTTTATTTGTATTTATTATAGTTGATTATTAGTAATGAAGTGAGTGTGTGTTGGGTGTTTAAAGTGTTCATGCGTGGAATGGTATTGTTGTTGTGGGCGTTTGTAGGCGTATTTATTAGCGTGTATCTTGTTTTAGTTTTGTGGCAGTTTGTAGATTATTAATTACTATTAATAACTCCCTAGATTATTTTATTTATTTGGATTTATTATAATTGTTTATTAATAATGAAGTGAGTGTGTGTTGGATGTTTACAGTGTTCATGTGTGTGTGTGTGGAATGTTATTGTTGCTGTAGGCTTATGTAGACTTGTGTGTTGAAAGTTTAAGTTTTAAGTAGTATGTAAATAATAATGTATATCATTTATTGTTGTTAGGAGTGGGGTGAGTGTGTGTTGGGTGTTTACAGTGTTCATGCGTGGATTGGTATTGATGTTGTGGGCGTTTGAAGGCGTATTTATTAGTGTGTATCTTGTTTTAGTTTTGTGGTAGTTTGTAGATTATTAATTACTTTTATTTGTATTTATTATAGTTGGTTATTAATAATGAAGTGAGTGTGTGTTGGATATTTTCAGTGTTCATGAGTGTGTGTGTGTGTGGAATGTTATTGTTGCTGTAGGCCTTTGTAGACTTGTTTGTTTGCGTGTTAATAGTTTGAGCTTTGTGTAGTTTGTAGATAATAGTATATATTATTTATTGTTATTAGGAGTGGAGTGAGTGTGTGTTGGGTGTTTACAGTGTTCATTCGTGGAATGGCATTGCTGTTGTGGGCGTTTGTACGCGTATTATTTAGTGTGTAGCTTGTTTTAGTTTTGTGGTAATTTTTAGATTATTGATTAATATTAATAGCATTTTAGTTTATATTGTTTATTTGTATTTATTATAATTAATTATTAGGAATGAAGTGAGTGTGTATTGGATGTTTTCGATATTCATATGTGTGTGTGTGTGGAATGTTATTGTTGATGTGGGCCTTTGTAGTCATATTTATTTGTGTGTTGCTTGTTTCAGTTTCATGGTAGCTTGTAGCTTATTTACATGTGTATTAGTAGATATTATTGGCTTTCTTGGTTTGCTTACTTTATTTGTATTTAATACTTTGGATTATTGAGTTTGATTTGTTATTTAATTTAATGGATTAAATGTGGTGTGAGTGTTGTGAGACCTGCCAGGCACCTATTAGGTATTAGTTTGTTTATGTCGGGATGTTTTAAAGTGGTGTATTAGGGTTGTCGCTTAGGATCCTCACTGCGGAAGTTTGGCTATCGGTGTGTGTTTCTGTGGTGTGTATATTGGAGTGTTGATGACGTGGGTCCGTTTTTGCCGGGTTTTGGGTTCCCCATTAGGTTTAGTAGATTGTTGAGAATGGTGGTTGAGTTGGCTGGTTTGGTTCGTTAGATGCCCTTAATTTAATTATGATTTACTTATTAACTAGTTGATTTATGTTTAAATTATTCTAGGTGTTGATTGGATGTTTTTTTTCGAGATCTGTTTGGTTCTTACGGAGTCGGCCTCATAAGGTGTAGGACGTGGTGATGCCGCTCCTGATCGTTGTGTTAGTTAATTTAGTAATTACGAGCGTGTGATTAGGCCATTTAAGTTTATAGGTATTTTGTTAGCAATTAGCTTGACAGTTAGAGAAGAAAAATTATTCACTTTATTTTGACTATTTATTTGACTTTATGATGTTAGTTTTATTATGAACATTTTTATTTTGATTGCTGTTAATTGTTTGCTTATCTATGTGTGCTGATAAAATATCAGGGAAAAGGTTATTAATAGGGCAGATTTAATGGGATTCTCAGTATTATTTCACAATAATAATCGACTGTGGCTGTTATGTGCTTTAGTTTGAATTGAATTTCGATTTTTGTTTCATTCATTGTGTTCCGCTTAGACTTAATCGATGTATATCGGTAGGGGGGTTTTTTGTTTTTTTAGGATGTTCCATCTCTTATTGCACACATATGCAACAGGAAGATTTAAGCTGATTTAAGGAAGTTTGTGAGTTTGGAATTTATGTGGTTGAATGAGAGCAGGTAAGTGAGTTTGTTCTTGATTAGAAAAAGAATATTGTCCGTTTGATAATATTGTTTTCCCTAGGTTATTTTTTTTTTTTTTTGGTGTGAAGTGGTGAGCAAGTGGTAGCGTACTAGGTGTGTGCATGTGTGCATATGTGATCATGTTGGTTTTTATTTGTGTTAAATGCGTTATAATAATTTGTTTTGTTTATTATTTATTATAGACCGGGAGTCGACGCATAGAGGTGTTGTTCATAGTCTTCTGGCAATGGACGTTGGAAGATAAAGGCTGGATTATGTGTCAGATAAGTTGGATATCAACATATTCTATTTTGGGTTGATTCTTTGTGGAGTGTGTTTTTTTTTTTATAGGTGTTGCTGATGCTGGGGATACGAGCCGTAGATGGCCGGCGCATAACTGGCCTTATTGCTGATGGATGGTGAATATTGAAGGAGGCGTATGGCTAGTCGAGAACAGCCTGCTTTGAGTGAAGCCATGCTGTTGGAGGATGCCGGGTATTGGGGTAGTGGGATAATATGTGTGAGTGTATTTGATTCTATTGTTGATGTTAGCCAATGAGTTCGTTGGTGTATTTTGCATATTAGTTTAATTGTAGTGTTTGATGATTTATTTAATCTGGATTGGTATAGTTGGGATTGCATGTGTATGAAATGTTATTACTGGTTAATTAGTAGATTATTTAGCTTTGTTATTTTGTTGACTGCGAGTAATGTAGGTAGGTTAAATTGCTAGGTAATGAGTTTCCCAAGGGATTCATTGGCTGCCTGTGAGTGATCAGTGAACAGAATGGTAAAGTTGGGTGATGTTGCTTTTGAGTGTGTGAGTAATTGAGTTTGGATGTTGCGTACGTGGGCTTTGTGTTTGTTAGGCTGTGGCATGACCTTTACTTCATAAGTTTGATTTATATGCTGATCTAGATTTAATATTTCGTATTTTATAGCTTTGCTAGTTATTTATTTAATTTGATTGCTTTGTAATGTTGTAAAAGTTATGTGGAGGATATGGGATAGCTTGACTTGATAATTATGGGTTTGGTTAATTGGCAAAGTAGGCGAGGAGCGAGGGGTGTTGGACGTGGGTCTGGCTATTTTTGAAGTAGTGGCTTTTGTTTGTTTGAATTTGAGTATTTGTGTTTAACTTATTAAAGGTGGTGAATGTTAGTTGAATAGTTGTAAAATTGTATAACTGGGGTAGCACAGGCTAGTTTCTATGTGTATCTTTTAGCTGTTCTTTATGTTATGTTTAGATTTGTTTATATTGCTAAGTGCATATATGTTTGGGTTCGGATGATATGGAAGTCATGTTTGCATTTGTATTGTTTTGGTTACTGTGTTTGTGGATGTGATCAGGGATTGTTTATATGTTTATTAATTATGGGCGGTATTTATTATTATGCTGGATTATCTTGTTTTACTGTTAGTATAGGCTCGAGCTTGAGTGTGATGTGTGTAGGAAAAATAAATGAATTGTTATTGTTGTTGCGTGTTATTAGTATAGCGTGTTTACAGGAATATGGTTGCTTAATATGTAGTGGTGTATTTGTGTTATATGTATTGAATCTTATTTTGCTAAATTTTGCGTATTTTAGTATTTTAATTTATATTTTTCTTTTTGTTTTTGCTGTGTGTCAGAATGTTTTTTATTTATTTTCAATTTTAGTTAGCTTATTTATGAAAAATAAGTAGCTTTGATTTTCGTTGGCTAGGGTGTTCAATTCGTGCTTGATTGCGATGTGTGAATGGATTGTTATTGCAGAGACAAGTGTCATTAGTTTGGCGTGAATGTTTGTAAGATGTAGAGTTTTATGCGGAGTAGCTCGTGTTCGCAGGCATATGTTTGCTTAGTATGTAGTGGTGTAGTTTTTGTTATATGTGTTAAATTTAGTTTTGTTAAATAATCATATAAATATGTTTTTAGATATTAGTAGTTAATAGATATGAATATTAATGTTATTTTTTTGTGCACTTTAATATTTTAGTTTTGATTTTAGTTAGCGTTTTTATCTAATTTTTATCTGGTTTAGCATAATATGTGTATGTATTGTTTTGCTGTGAATTTTAATGTTTTTATTTTCGATTTTAGTTGGCTTATTTGTGTTAGATTATCAGTTTTAATTTTAGTTGACTAGGGAGTTCAATTCCATTGTTCCGCGAAAGTTGCTAACTGATATCGATAGATCATCGGTTAGAATACCATCACTTGTTTACATTTGTTATTGGTGTGTGTTAGTTTGTGATTTTCGTGATATAAGTATAAAATTTATAAATTATTTGGCTGTTATATAGTATTTGAAGTGGTGGAAATGTGTGTGCGGGTAGTGGTCAGTAGTTTGTGTTGATGAGTTTATTATTTTACTGTTTTATTTTTTTTTTTTTTAGGAGGATTGTGGTGAGATGATTCTGCCGCCGATTGTACGTGGGGTTGGCATGCGTAAAAGAGAAAAAAATTTTTTTTTTCCTTTGGTGAAGTCTTTAAGTGAGCAGAATATGTATTATGGTTAATTAATTTTGTGGGTTGGATATTGACTAGGTTGTATTTGGTTTGAGGTGGGTGGCTGATTGAAGAATTAATTCACTTAGTCAATGATGGACTTTTATTACTCATACCCATACGATAAATCGGTGGCAACAAAAATTTGCCCTTTTGCCATTTCAGTTTCGGAGACATGCGCCGGTAGCAAATGATTTGAAATGGAAGTGCTGCTTCTGCTCGACACCCAGTTAATTATTAGAGCTTCTTCAATCCACTCTATACCATACAATAATTCGGTGGCGACAATGATTTGCTTATTAGCCAGTTCAGTTCCGGAGACATGTGCCTGCGGCAAATGATCTGAGGTGGGGGTGCTGCTCTTGCT
>JAEIFI010000226.1:0-64883 GCA_018901815.1 Zaprionus lachaisei
CTGGTTTGTATTTGGAAATTTATGCATTTTAACTTGTTATTTTTAATGTTACATTGATTTGGATTTAATTTAGTGCAAATGTTAATGGTTGAATTGTGTTATGGTAAAGTATGTATATTGTTGTTATTGATTTAAGTGGGAATGTATATTGTATGTAGTTTTTGTGTTTATGTTAGGCAGTTGCGCGTGCGTTAGTAACTTTGATCAATGTAGTTAGTTAACTGTGTTTATGCTGTTGTAAGTGGAGTGTATTATGTATCGCGCATTCAGCATTGTGTATTCATTGTTGTCGGACTGTATTGCGATTGGTATGAAATTTGTTTGATGGGCGGCGGTGGCAGGAGGCATGTGTGGCTGTGTGTGTGATCATCAACGTGCGTTGCATGTGTGCGGGTGTGAATTGCGTGTAGTTGACTTCGTTGAGGTAGGTTAGGGATAGGGCACGTACAGTGGATCGAATTTAGTGAGTACTGGTCGCTTTAGCTTTTATTTGTTTTACGGCTGTGGTGTGTGTAGTTTCCTTTTTGTAGAGTATTTAATGTAGAGCATTTGATTTGTTGGCTTTGTTGATGATTGAACTGTCTAATGCATTTGATCCGATTATTTTCTCGGTGTGGGCCCTGGAATCCATGCTGATGAAGCGAGTGTCCGTCTTGGCCTATGCGGCGAGCGTGCTGCATGCTGGTGTGCTTTAGGTACGTATGTTTTGTAAGCGATTTTGTAAGAGTTGATTCTTTGTTGTTAATTATTTCAGGTGTGGCTGCCGGTGTGGTTATGGCGTTGATCTTTGATTGATGGGCGTGAAGTAGATGCTTCTGAGTGTAGTATTGGTTTGTAGTAGTAAAGGTGTGTTTTTTTTTTTTTTTTTTTTTTGTTGTTATTAGCAATTAATTAGTTTTTGTTTTAAATTCCAGTTGTTGCTGAAGATGTGGTTTGCATCCTAACTGGCCTCGCTGGAGATCTAAGGATGTTGACGAGGTGTGAAGATGTGTAATGTGCAAATCTAGTTAGTATTGGAGCGTTGGATTGTGTTTGTTTGTGTATTTGTATTTATGTTTATCTATTTCAGAGGAGTGTTTATTATTATTGTATTAATTGGCCACAGGTATGTTTGTGAGTGTATTGTAGTTAATCGATTGCTATTGTATTGCTTTAAGTTTGCTGAGTAGAAGTAACTGGTAGTAATTGTATTATTTGTATTGAGTATTTTTAGTTATTGTGTGTTATGAAGAAAGTGTTTGTGCACGTTGGAGCTCAAGTGTTATAAGTATTGTTTATTGGTGTGCGATTAATCGTTGATAGTTAATTTAGGGATTAACGTGTGTTATTTGGACGGCTAGGTATAGTTATGTATTATTGTTTAATTGCTTTGTTTGTGGAAAACATATATTATTATTGCTATTGGAATGATTTTGAATTGTTAAGTACTGTTGTGTTTGTTAAAAATTGTTCTTTTTTTTTTTTTTTTGTTTATTTCAGAATGGAGGCGCTTGCAGGACTACTGCTGTTTTTTTTTTTTTTTTATTACGAGATGGTATGTGTGATTGATTGATTTGTTAACTATGTTTAAAGAAGTTTATTTTATAGGTGTTGGGGTTGTGGCTCAGGGGAGTGGACAATGTCTGTAATATATGGCGAGTATGCTGCTGCTAATGTGCTTTAGATACGTGAATTTTGTTTTGTTGTTTTGTTTTGTGTTGATTCTTTGTTTATTTATATTTAGGTTTGGCTGCGGACGTGGTAGGAATCCTGTTTGGACTTGCTGGAGTTGCTGCTCAGCGAACGTTGGACATGGTGTACTGCTGTATAGTAGTCCATATTGTAGTTGGCGCTTAGTATGGAGTTTCGTTGAATGGAAATCTGGTCGTTGAAGTGATGTTGACTTGCTTTTGTTTGTAATCATGTAGTTATATTTATCTTGTATTAGTTATTGCATTTATGATACCACATTTATATTATGTTGATAGGTTAATTTGCTTTGTTTTGTATATTACATTTGTTAAGTAAGAATGTTTGTTTGTTATTGTATTTTATTGCGAGCTATGTTGTGAGTGTTTATGTGTGTTAATATTCATTTGTTGTGAAGCTCTTGACAGTTTGCAAGAGTGTTTTACAGATTATTATGCAGCTGTATGAGATTGGTTTAAGTTGTAGTGTGGTTTTTTTAGAAATTTTTTAATTGGACGTGTGTGTTCATCTTCAGCTTCTCTGCTCTGTTGGTCCTTTGGTTATTTACTATTGTTATTACTATTTATTATTAATAATAATTCTATACATGTACTTAGCCTAGTTACAGAAGCTTTACTTATTTTTAATGGCAAACAATGAACAGTATAATTTTTTTTTTTTTTTAGTTTTACGTATTGGCCTTTTTTCTGCATATATTGACCTTTTGTATTTCTATTTTTTTTTTTTTGTATGACTATTTTGGTTTATTTTTTTTTTTTTGTGTTGGCCTTTTTTCATTTCTTTTTCTCTTTATTTTTTTTTTTTTTTTTTGATTAATTTCTTTTTAGTGATAGTATGTTTGTCTTTTTTCTTTATTGTATTTAAGAATTGTTTAATGTTGGTTATGAGTGGTTTAATGGTTTAATTATTTTAGTATTTTGGAATTAAAATAGTATATATAGCGGGTAGGTTGGCAGAACATTTAGTATTGTTACTTGATTTTTAGAGGTTTATTTAATAGTATTATTTATTTAATAATTTTATAGAGCTAAAAATTGAGTTTTAAAAGTATGTTGTATGTGTTGAGTTTGGGTTTAGCAATGTTGCCCAATGGACACTGTAAGGTGCCGTCATTGTTCGCATTGTGTAGCCAGCTGTTAGGTTTAGGGATTTTAGTGGCCGCTAAGTTGTGAGCTGATGAGGCCCTGTTAAGCTAACAGCTGTTTTGTATATTATGTGGTGTTATGTTAGAAGAGTATTTGGTAGTATTTATTGGTTATTGGTTATTATTGTGTTTCTAGGTTCATATGTATAAGTTGTTTAATAGTATTAACTTAATATATTTTAATTTGGTATATTTTTATATTGTGAGGGGTCGCAGAGTGCGCAAAGTCAGCTGATCTGTTAAGTTGCGCCATCTATTGGGAGTTATAGGGATTATATTCAGATGCTATCGATGAATGAGGTGGCCAAGCTGTAGTCGTACATTAAATGTTGCCAGCTGTTTTTATGGTATTAATCGGTTGGTACAATAGTAGAATCTCTTGTTTACTGACGAAAAGTGAGTAAAAAGAAAAATAATGAGTAAAAGTGTTAGTTTAGTTATTTTATTTTGTTTTAGTTTAAGTAAAAAGAGTTATAATTTGTGTTGGAGTAGGTGTTGTTTAAGTGTGTTGTAGTTTAATGTGGTTAGCAGGAGTTATTTAGATACGTGTACATGTGTGTGTGTTTAGCTTGTGTTTAAATGTTAAGCGGTTGCAAGTGTACAGTCGTAGAAAGTGTGTGTGAAAGAGCATTCAGTGAGATAGGTGGCTTGCGTTTGTGCTTTTTGTTAGCAAGGCATTTTATGTTTATGTGTTGGCATAGTATATTCTTTATTGTTTAGATGTTTTGTGTCTTGTATAAATGATTGATGATTGGATTATTATTTATAATGAGAGCGGCTGGGCCATTGTATGACTTTTGTATGTATGTGAGTTGTTTGCGTTTGTTTGTGTGTGTGAATTGTGTGCTGGCTGTTTGAGTTGGGATAGGTCAGGCATATGGCTAGTACAGTGGGTCGGGTTAGATAATTGTTGTTTAATTTTGTTTTGAAGCTTGAGTTAATTAGGTGTTTCTGTTTAGATTGGTTAAGAGTGAGTAATTACAAATCAGATACAAATACAAATATGTATTTTTGGAGTTCTGTTGTTTGTTTTGTTTCATTTTATTTTTTTTTATTATTTTTTGTAGGTGTGACGGTGTCTGCTGGAATGCAAGGACGACTCTTCTGATTCTGTTTTTGTTGGCTATTTTAATTTGTATGAAGGTTTTTGTGGTAGGTAAGTGTTGTACTGGTTAATATGTGTATTCATTATGTGTTTATTTTGTTACAGGTTTAGGTCGAGCGGATAGGGAAGGCTTGATAGTGCTGATGGCATATGGCCGAGTAATATGGTAGCATTACTAAGTACTTTTATTATTGATTCAAAGTAAGTTTGGGGATTTAGATATCACTTGAGTATTGCTTATTTATTGTTATAATTTTATTTTAATTTTTAGGAGGGCTGGAAGTGGGCTGAATATGCCTTGGAAAGAGATGGATGCTGTCTGGATGTTCGGCTTAGTTGTGATAAGTTTAACCGATTTTATTTAATGGATTTAAATGGTTTATTATGTGTGGATTATGTATTATTTTTATTTTCAGCTTTTGAGCTTGAAGATGGATTTAGATGGATGAAGCTGGGAGTTCGGTTTAGTTAAGATAAGTTAAACCAATTTTATTTTTATGAATCTAATGGTTTACTATATGAGGATATGTTTTTATTTCTTATTTTCAGCTTTTGATCTGAATGCAGGTTTGACTGGCAAATTTGGCGGTGTTTAGTTTGTTCAAGTTATTTATTTATGATTTAGATTTTTTTTTTTTTTTCACCTTTATGTATTGTTTATTAATATGTGTATCTATTTTTTTTACAGGGTATTACGTTTGCAGTGTGTGCTTGAACGCCGGTGGACTTCACGCAGAAGTAGCCGCTAATGACCTTCAACGACGCTGTTGCTGAATTAGTTTTAGTTAGCTATTTAAGTCATAATTAAGTTATTTAGTAATTAATTTATGTGTAGAGGTTTAGGTGCTGTAGGCCCGTAAGGAGATTATGTTAAGCTCAGGTGGGTTAGGTTTTATGAGCAGGATGCAGGATTGATAGCTTGCGTAATGGCTTGTGTGTGTAGTTGTAGTCAGTGAAGAATTGCACTTTCTGTTGGTGTTGGCTTGCTTAGTAGGGTTCCTTCTAGCTTTGTTATTACGAGTCCTGTTGAGGTTGATGATGAGCAATAGTTTCAGGCCTACGCTCATTAGGTCCACCGTGGGTTATCTGTAGTATGAGCTCAAAGAGCCGCAGTCTTCTCTGCTCGGCGCCAGGGCTAGGGGAGCGTCTTTGCGCGGGTTGTTGTAGGGCTAGCTGCTCCTGCTGCCGTGCGAGTTGGGTCCAACTGCGGGGTGGCGGTCTGAGCTGCTCCTCGAGCGACATCCTTATGAGAATAGGGACATGGGGTTGGGGTTGGGGTTGGGGGATGGTTACTTGGAGGGGGGTGATTTGTGTTAAAAGTTGAGTAGTGTATCTGTTCCTGTGTAGCCTTTGTGGCCTGTATGGCGTAAGAATTAGGTTCCTAGCTTCTTGATTCGGGTGATTCGCTAAAGACGTGAATAGCCTTGCGCTGCTAGAGGTGAATACCTCCTCGGCTGAGGCTACGTTGTAGCGATCACGCAGGGTCTGATTAGTGGTGAACCAGCTGGAAGATGTGGCTTTTCTTAAGATTTTGTTTTGAAGCCTATCAATGCGCCTAAACTGTGTGTCAGAGGCAAGTGCTCCCCAGATCGGGATGGCATAGTGCCATGCTGGGGCTATTATCTGTTTGTATAGGAGCGCTTTACATTTTCTGGTTAGCTTACAATGACTTCCCAGGAGCCATTTAAATTTCTCTGCTAGTGAGTAAGTTCTGGTGCGCAGATACGTAATGTGAAATTTGAGGTTTAGCTTTGTATCTAAGTGCAGCCCCAAATACTTATGTCGTGAGCTGAGTGGAACATCGCAGCCGTTGAGCTGGATGGAGATTGTTCTGTCTGAGGTGCTTAGGATACGATTGGTATGGATTACGTGGGCAGTCTTGGTGCTGTTTATTTTGATGCACCAGGTAGCTGCCCACTTTTCTAGTTGGCTGAGATACGTCTGGTTTACCCTTATGGCTTGCTGTAGTGAGTGGGATGAGGCAAGAATGACAGTGTCATCCGCAAAGGTAGATAACAAGTGTTCATGTCCATAACGTTGGGCGGGGAGTGGCATGTCTGAGGAGTAGATCGTATAAAGGATTGGGCCTAGGACGCTTCCCTGGGGGACTCCTGCTAGGATTTGTCGAACGCTAGATTTTGTTCCATTAGGTCCTTTGATTAGGAAACTTCGGCCATTAAGGTAACTTTCGAGTACCTTAAAAAGGCGGAGTGGGAGGAGCTTGGACAGCTTTAGCAGTAGGCCGACGTGCCATACGCGGTCGAAGGCTTCGCTAATGTCGATATAAACTGCAGAGCAGAAGTTGCGTGATTCAAAGGCCTTGAGGATAAATTGGGTGACCCTAAATAATTGTTGGTCAGTTCCATGTTCTTTCCTAAATCCGAACTGGTGGCAGGGTATTGCTAGTTCGAATTCCTCAACATCAAACAGTCTATCCATTAGTAATCTCTCAAATAACTTTGAGAAGCTACACAGTAAACTGATAGGACGGTATGAGTCGACCAAGTTAGCACATTTGCCAGGTTTGAGCACCATAGTTACCATGGCTAGCTTCCACTGTTGGGGAAAGTAACCTATCCTGAGCATACTATTGTAGATTAGGGCCAGAAGATCTATTGCTTTGATTGGGAGGGATTTAAGGATCTTGTTGTTAATGAGGTCCAAGCCAGGGGACTTTTTGGGTGGAAGGGCGGCTATGATCTGCAAGATTTCACCAGAGGTGATAATGCGTGGGTTTTCGTTGTTTGCGTGGAGGAGTAGCCGCTGTTTGTTTTGCTCTAGCTCATCATTAATTGCTCTTCTATCAGAATCTTGGTTAAGAAGGATGGGGCAGAACCTTTGTTCAAGGTGTTCTGCAAAGGTTTCAGTTTTTTGTTGGCAGGTTTTTGTCCAGAGTGGAGGAGCGTTGGCGTTTGGTTGGGTTTTGAGAGGCCAGTTAGGCTCCGGCTGTCTTTTGATCTTATTTGTAATTTTCCACAGCTTTTGGAGGCGGTATCGGTCAGATGGATCGACTAATTCTAATATGTTATTTAGTTGGTTTGCTTTGTCTTTAGTGAGTGATTTTTTAAGCTGATTTTGTGTTCTTTTGTAGAGTTGCTGGCTGGCTGGCGTGTGCTGTGTGAGGTTTATAAGCTTTTGTTGCCGTTTCAGAGTGAGCAGTCTTTTAGAGGTATCACTAAGCTGAATTCGGTTTGGGCCTTGAGCTATCCTATTAGAGGTATTGGCGGGTGTAGCTGCGGCGGCAGCTATGCGAATATCGTTGTTAAGCTTAGTTATAGCATCATCAATGTCTGTACATGTGTTGATTAATATTTCTAGGTCAATGATACCCTCGAGGTGTGTTTGAAAAGTTTGAATATTGGTGTTCCAATGGAAAAGTTGGGTGTTTGTAGTTATTTGAGGAACTGCGCCCAGTTCCAGGTTTATATGTATTGGCAGGTGATCAGAGTCTAAGTCGATTGATGAGTATGTATGCAGGGCTTCATTTTGTAGACCTGCGTAGACAGCAAAGTCAATGGCTGACGGTCTATTTCTTCTGGCGTAAGGGAAGTGCGTCGCACCTCCTGTTGCTAGGATGTTGAGTTGCTCTCTTCTGTGAATAGCAGACATAAGAGTTCTGCCTCTAAGACAGGAACGCACGTTTCCCCACCAGGTGTGCTTTGCGTTCCAGTCACCGCAGATCAGCAGCCGGGATCCTTGCAACAGGCTCCCTATTTTTGAGAAGAGTCTGTCAAAGTGGTCTGTAATCCATTGATATGTTGGTGGGCAGTAAATAGAGGTAATAGCTATTGGGTTTGAGTTACCATTTGAGGGGAATAGTGCTATTGGGGCACATTGAACCATTGGCGTGGATATAGTTTCAAGAGCTGAGTGACGGATATTTTGCTTCACATATGTAGCAACTCCTCCTTTCCTAGTGCTTTCAGGATTGGGGACTAAGTAGCAGATATAGCCACTTATGTTGATACTATTAACTGAGTTTACTCTGGTTTCTATTATCATCATTATATCTATTGATTGACTGAGCATGAAGTTTTCGAGTTCTATAAGTTTATTGAGAATCCCCGCAGCATTCCAATAAGCTATTTTTAGAGTATTGGTTGTGCGGGTGTGGATGTTTGTATTTGTCTGTCTATTGCTTGGCATTATTTAAGTTATCATTGGCTGAATTTTGGTTGATTTTTAGGATTGATTGAAAGTGGTCGTGAACAAGCTTATGAAGTTGATCAATTTTGTCGTTGAGACGAGCTATGCTCTGCGTATTACTTGTCACATCTTTCTGGATTTGTTTAAGGTCTATTTGCTGGGGCAGTGCGTTGGTGTCCCTGTTAAGGACATTGTTGTGTTCTGGCTGTGTAGCTGTGGATTGTTGTTGGTAATAGTGTTGATGATGTAAGGCATGTTCAGGGAGATTTAATTGATGTAGTTGCTGTTGTTGGGGTTTATAGTGTCGTTGAGGTTGCGGATGTGGCTGGTGTGGCAAGTTTTGGGTATTTGATTTGGAGGAGATGGGCGTTCCCATCTTTTTTATGCCCCCTCGGGTTGCTTGGCTGTATGTAACTCTGTTTAGATTGCTGTAAGGTGGTGTGTAGGCCCCTGTTGGAGCACCTGTTAGCTCGATATGTGGAAGTGTTTGGGTTTGTGGTGTGATGGCTAGGACCGGGAGTGCTTGTGAGCATTGGGGCGAGTTAGAGGGTCTGTCTGTCGATTGTTGTTGTTTCTGTAGCTGATTTTGTTGGGTAGGCTGTTGCTTAGGTGGCCGATCAGCAAGTTGTTGGTAGGCTGGGGGGGAAAGCTGCAGGTTGATTAGCAAGCCTGACTGTGAGCAGCCTTTCCCTTTCCTTTTTATAAACTGGACAGCCTTTGTAGCTGGCCACATGTCCTTTGCCACAGTTGGCACAGGTGCCTTCGCTGCTTCTAGCCTTAGTACATGCTGTCGTAGGGTGTTTCCCCGCACATTTCATGCAGATGAACTCCCTACGACAGTAGTTTTTGCTATGGCCGAAAGCCTGGCAACGGTGGCATTGGACTGGGTCCATTCTCATGGCTTGACGTTCTATGGTTACCTCTTGGCTCCCAAGCTTTTTTACATTTAGCAGGTCTTCTATGTTTTTGATGGATTTGGTGTCAACTTCTACCTCAAAGATATTTAATGGGATCCCTGTGAATTTATTTTTAAGGACATTTATAAATTTACTTGTATAGCCCAAGCCAGTCAGGAGCGAGCGTATTGTCTCAATTTTTTTTTTTTTGTAAATAATTTTATATTTATTTATATTACCCGTAGGGCAACTTATAAATATTATTGACAATTTGATTAACCTATCTTAAACTAATTTTTAATTTAACAATTTCATTTAGTGGCTTATTCTAGTTTTAGAGATGGAAATTTACATGGAAATTAAACAATAAATAAATGACTATATAAACAAACGAGTAATTTGAATGTTATTTTACATAGACGTTGCCGCTTCTGCTGATGATCGCTGGGGAGTTGCTAGTTTTTGTTAGAGTATGTGTTTATTGTTGTAGTTGCTGGGTGTCGATGTTGATATTGTTGTGGGTTGCTGCTGTTGTTGTTGAGCCAAAGATAGACACTGGAATGCCTGATTTCGGTGCCAGTGGATTGATGTTGGGGAGTTGCTGTTTGATGTTTGGAGTTATGGTTGATGTTGTAAGGCTGAAGTAGACACAGAGATGCCTACATCGGTTTATAGTTGCAAGAGGTGCTGTTTGCTGTTGAAGTTGCTGGTTGCTGTATGTGCTGGAGTCGTGGTCGTGGTTCACACTAACAACGAACTGACGGTGCTTTGCCCAAGGGCCAATTGTTGGCGTATTGACTCCAGTGGCAGGTCCACCTAGCACCATAACTGGCATCTTACTGAGGGGATGCGTGGAAGTGATGGGTAGGCTGCTGCTAGAACTGGTTGGGAATTCAACAGGACCGTCAGTTCCGTTTCCTTTGCAGGCGGTAAGGCAGGAGACCCTTTTGCTCCAAAGTATGCAATGTATGTACAGTGCACTGCTTGGATCTGCATCATACGTCATAAGTGCTGTTGCTCTCGTTTCCGCTTCTCTGATCGATTGCTCGTTTGTTACATATACAAATAATTATGATTCTATGTTTAGCATTAACTTAATTACAATAGTTATACTAGGTTTATTTACATTTTTGTTCTTTTATTTATTTTGTTTAGTGGCAAACAATTTTTAGTTAATTTAATGTGTTGTATCAGTTGTATTTATTTTATTTAATTTTGTGGCTTAGCTGTGGTTTGGATTTAATTATTTTTCTTTATGTTTGATATTTGCAATGGTTATTTTTCTTTTCTCTTAAATTTGTATATATATTTGGGATTGTTTTAATTATTATTGTATTATATCATTTATTTATTTGTTTAATTTTAGGAGTCGCAATATTTGTTAAATATTAATTTTAAATTATTTATTTGGAGTTGGTATTCGCTGACTCGGTGACACTGTAAAGGGCCATCCTTAGTGGTGTGTAATAGGCTTAGCAGAATGCTCTAACAGAATGCTGTTAAATCAGTTGTTGTGCTCGCTTGTTATCGATGATTTTGGGTGGCTGGGCTGCACGGTTGTATTTTATGTTAACAGCTGTGTTGTAGTAGTGTCATCTCTTGTTTTCATTAATGAATTGGCGCATTTTGACTTGTAATTATTATTATTTTAGTTATTTTTGTTAACTTTAGTGTAAAGTTTAGATAATTAGACTGTGAGTGGTGTATTATGTATGTTGTTGTTGAGTGAGTGAGTGAGAATGCGTATTAGAGTTGGGCAGTTGCGCGTGCATGGAGGGCGCAACTGCGTTAGTAGGTTTATTCGGTGAGGTTAATTACTTGCGTTTTGTGCTGTTGTTAGAGAGTGTATTGAATTCGCGCATTCAGCTTGGTGTATTTATTTTTGTTGGATTATGTTGTGAATTGGTTTAAGATTTTGATGATGGGCGGCGGTGGCAGATGGCGTGTGTGACTTTGTGTGTGATAATCAGCGTTGTTGCATGTGTGTGGGTGTGTGTGTGTGTGAGTTGACTGTGTTGAGGTAGATTAGGGATATTTTTGTTGGGTATTTAGTGTAGAGAATTTTAGCTTGTTAACTTTGTTTTGTGATTGATATTTAATCTATTTTGTTTTCTAGGAAAGGCCATGAAGTCGATGTTGGTGAAGCGAAAGTCCGTATTGGTTTATATGGAGAGTATGCTGCATGCTGGTGTATTTTAGATAAGTATATTTCCTTAGTTTGTTTTTGTTGAGAATTGATTCTCTGTGAAACAGTATTTCAGGTATGGCTGCAGGTATGGTAGGAGTCCTAAATGGCCTTGCTGGAGTTGATACTCTTCGAATGTGGACGTTGAGTGATGCATCTGGGCGTAGTATTGGTTTGTTTAGTAATTTATCAGTGTGGAGTTTGTTGTAATTAATAATTAATTTTTGTTTGAATTCCAGATGATGTAGGAGATGTGGTTTGAGCCCTGATTGAACTTGCTGGAGTAGGTGTTCTTCAAATGTTGGCTAGGTGTGTAGAGGTGTATTATGTAGGTCTAGTTAATACTGTAGTGTTGGCTTATGCTAGCTTGCGTTGTTTTATGTTTGTATTATTCGGATGAATGCTCATTATTGTTATTTTAAATGACCACAAATTTGCTTGTGTATGTGTGATGTAGTATGATGCGTATTTTATTATTGTTTTTATGTTTGCTGAGTAGAAATGTTTGCTAGTTGTATTTATTGTATAGTGTATAGTGTAGTTGTATTATTTGTATAGTGTATTAAGTTATTACAAGATGCGAGAAAAGTGTTTATGTGTGTTGGATTTGTGAGTAGACTTTAGTTACTCTATATATGTCAGAAACGTATGAGTGATATATTAAAGTTGTTAATTGAACTGGTTTTGTGTATTTGTGTATATTATTTGCTTTGTATGTTTGTGACATTGGATTATAGGTTTGTTTGTTAGTGTGTGATTTAGCGTAGGATGCTTATTTCTTTTAGTTTGTAGTGATTTGGGTTATTTAGTTAGTTGGTTTGTGCGTGTGTGTTGCTGCTTGATTTCTTTGTATGTTTAAATAATATATTTTGTAGTTTTGATTCGTTGTGCCTCTATGCTCGTTTGTTGGTTTGCTTATTTAATATTGATATTACTACTAATTATTAATAATTATAATAATAATAATTCTAGACATGAGCTTAACTTAATTACAGTAGATTTACTTATTTTTTTAATAGCAGACAATGGACAGTATAATTAGTTTATTGGTTGTATGTTTGTATTGGCTCTTTTTTTTTTCTGTTTTTCTTAATTTTTTTTTGAATAGTTGTTGATGAATAATTAATAAATAATTGCTAATATTTCTTTTTAGTGGCAAGATTGTAATTTCTTTGATGTATGTATGACTATTTTGGTTTATTTCTTGTGTTGGCCCTTTTTTAATCATTTCTATCTTTTAATTGATTTTACTTTTGTTTTTTAGTGTTAGCATATTTTCCTTTTCTGTTTTTTTTTTTTTTTTTGAGTATAAGAATTGTTTATTGTTAGTTAATAGTTTAATGGTGGAGTTAATTTTAGTATTTTGGAATATAAAAGTGTATATAGCGGGTAGTTTGGCAAGAAAATTAGTGTTATTATTTGATTTTTAGAGTATTATTTATTTAATAATTTAATAAAGCTCAATATCGGGTTTTAGGAATTTGTTATGTTTAGAGCTTGGGGTTAATAATATTGCCCAAAGGACAATGTAAAGAGCCGACATTATTGGCGTGTAGTAGCTGTTAGATTTTTCTGTTTTGTATTTTCTGTGGTATTATATTAAAGGAGTATGTGGTATATATTTTGATTATTAATGGGTTTATAGTTTCATATGTTTAAATTGTTTAATAGTGTTGGCTTGGTTTAATTTAATTTGATATTTATTTATTTTATTGTGATGAGTTGCAGAGTGCTGCAAAGTCAGCTGATCTGTTAGGTGGCGCCATCTATTGGTAACAATAGGGGTTACATTCATCTGTTATCGATGAATGAGGAGGCTAACCTTCAGGGGTACATTGAATATTGCCAGCTGTTTTCATGGTATTAATCGTCTGTGGTGGTGCGATAGTATCATCTCTTCTTTATCTTTTAAGAATTGGCGAATATTGAGTTAAAGTGTTAGTATTTTGTTTTGTTTAAATTGTTTTAAATTTTAATGATATTATTAGGATTGAAGTAGATTTTGTTTTAGTGCGTTTTAGTGAAGTATAGTTAGCAGAAATTATTGGATACGTGTGCATGTGTTATGTGTTTAGCTGTGTTCAATGTTGATTGTGTGTGCAGGTACACTGTAAGCTAAAGTGTGTGTAATGGCATTAGGTGAGATAAGTGACTTGCGTTTGTGTTTTTTTTTTTTGTTAGTTATTTTGTGTTTATGTTGTTCGCATGGTATATTCTTTACTGTTGAGATGTTTTGTGTCTTGTGTAAGTGTTTTATGATTGAATTATTATTTATAGTGAGGGCGACCATTGTATGAGTTTTGTATAAGTGTGAGTTATTTGCGTTTGTTTGTGTGTGTGAGTTTTGTGTGCTGGCTGTTTGTGTTAGGGTAGGTTAGGGATATGCCTCGTACAGTGTGTCAAGTTAGATGATTGTTGTTTGATTTTGCTTTTATGTTTGTGTTATTAGGTGTTTCTGTTTAGATTCATTTCGAGTAAGTAATTGCATGTCGAATACTAATACAAATATGTGTTTTTAGAGGTTTGCTATTATGAATTGTATTAATAATGTATTTATTTTTATTAGATTTATAGGTGTGACGATGGCTGTTGAAAACTCCACTGACTCTGCTTGATTGACTCTTACAATTTGCATAGAGGTATTTGAGGTAAGTAAGTTATGTACTGGTTTATAGGTGTATTAATTATGTGTTTATTTTGTTTCAGGTTTAAGTCAAGCGGATAAGGGCAGCTTGATAGTGCTGATGGCATATGGTCGGATAACAAGGTTAGGACGGCTGGAAGTGGGAATATGCCTCGGGATTAGATGGACGATGGCTGGGTGTTCAGTTTAATAATAGTAAGTTAAACCGATTTTATTTGATTAATTTATATGGTTATTATATGAGGACTATGTACTTTTTTTTTCTTATTTTCAGCTTTTAAACTTTCAATTGGATTTAGATGGAGGATGGCTGGAAGTTCAGCTTGATTATGATAAGTTTTACCAATTTTTTTTTTTAATGGCTTTTATGATTTGTGTAAAGCTTTAAGCTTTTATGATTTAGATTTTTCCCATCCTGATGTATTGCCTATTAATATGTGTATCTTTTGGCTTGCAGGGTATTAACGTGTGCAGAGTGCACTGGTACACCGGTGGACTTCGCACAGGGGGGAGGCTCTACTGCTGTCCTGAATTGCTGCTGCTGGATTAGTTTTAATTATCTATTTAAGCTATAATTAATTACTTTAGTATTTAAGTTATGTGTGTAGGATAAGTGTTTTTAGGTGGTCTAGGTCCGTCTGACGGATAAGATAGGTTTAAATAGGTTAGGTTTGGGGTGGTTAATGTTGTATAGTTGTAGGGAATTGTTTGTGCAGGATGCAGGATGGATAGTATGAGCAATGGCTTGTGTGTGTGGTTTAAGTCAGTGACATATTTATCTTTAAAGTATGATTGTGTTTGTCTGTCTATTGTCTTGCATTATTTGCGTTGTCCTTGGCTGTGTTTTGGTTATTATTTTAGAATTGGCTGGAAGTGATCGTAAATAAGCTTATGCAGTTGATCTATTTTGTTATTAAGGCGGGTTATGCTCTGAGTATTAGTAGACACATCTTTCTGAATTTGTTCAAGGTCCAATTGCTGTAATAGAGCATTAGTGTCCCTGTTAGGGACCATGTTGTGTTCTGGCTGTGTATTTGTGGGTTGTTGTTGGTAGTAACGTTTTTGGTATTGGGCATGTTCAGGGGGCTTTATTTGATGTAGCTGCCGTTGTTGGGGCTTATAGTTATGTTGGGGTTGAAGATGTGGCTGGTGAGGCAACATTTGGGTTTTTGGATTGGAGTAGATTGGGGTTCCCATCTTTTTTATGCCCCTTCGGGTTACTTGACTGTATGTACCTCGGTTTAAGCTGATGTGGGGAGGTGTGTAGGCTCCTGTTGGAGCATCTGTTAGCTCGATTTGTGGAAGATATTGAGCTTGTGTTGCGTTTGCTAGGACCGGAAGTGCTTGTGATCGTTGGGGCGAGTTAGGGTGTCTGTCTATCAGTTGTTGTGGCTGTCGCTGGTTTTGTTGTAAGGGCTGTTGTTTAAGTGGCCGATCAGGAAGTTGTTGGTAGGCTGGGGGGAAAGCTGCAGGTTGATTAGCAAGCCTGACTGTGAGCAGCCTTTCCCTTTCCTTTTTATAGACAGGACAGCCTTTGTAGCTGGCCACATGTCCTTTGCCACAGTTGGCACAGGTGCCTTCGCTGCTTCTGGCCTTAGTACATGCTGTCGTAGGGTGTTTCCCCGCACATTTCATGCAGATGAACTCCCTACGACAGTAGTTTTTGCTATGGCCGAAAGCCTGGCAACGGTGGCATTGGACTGGGTCCATTCTCATGGATTGGTGCTCTATGGATACTTCTTGGCACCCTAGCTTTTTTATGTTTAGCAGGTCGTCTATGTTTTTAATGGATTTAGTGTCGATTTCTAACTCAAAAATATTTAATGGGATCCCAGTGAATTTGTTTTTAAGGACGTTTATAAATTTTATTGAGTAGCCAAGGCCTGACAGGAGCGAGCGAATTGTCTCGATTGGAGTGGTGGCATGTAGGTTTTTTATGACAATGCGCACCCCTTTATCCTGTGGCATTTGATGCGTGTGGAGTTGAATGTTGTTGAGTTGGAGGAGATCGAGAAGGTTTGTGTATGAGCCTTCGTCTGCACATTTGACGCGGAGTCCTCGCTCCTGTCCACAAGTTGTGGTATATTTGATGGGATTGGTTGAAGTTTTAATCAAGTTAAATAGGGTCTCTATGGAGGAAATTTGGGGGATAAAAATGGATGGAATTTTGTTGTTGGCTGTTGGCAGGGATGTTTTAGCTGTTGGAGGATTCAGTTTGTTTATAGATGAAAATTTAGTTTTGGCGGTCTGTGTTTGTTGTTGCTTTTGATGGTGCGTATGAGTTGATTGCGGCAGGACTGGGTAGGATGTTGCTGTATCAGGGATCCTTTGTAGAAATGTTGGAGGTTCAACGGCGACTAGTTCGGATTTGCGAGCTGTTTTGATATGTTTTTCGAACTGACGCTCGAATGTCTCTTTTTAGCGGCACTATTGGAGGAGGGGTTTAGAGCGGCGGCAGAATGAGTCTGGTTTGGTAAGATTGGAGGGGGGTTAGGGGAGAGGTGCTATGCATTCTGTTGATTGTTTGTGGTGGGCTATGTTGTTGTTGTAGCTGAGATGTACTAGGCTGTTTGGGTAAAACTAATTGGCTTTTGTGAAGACGTTCTTCTATTGATTGTAGTTGTTGTTGAGCAACTTGCCTTTGCTCATGTAGTTGTTGCAGTGTGTGCTGTTGATTTGGAGAGTTATTGGGTTGGTGATGTTGCTGCTCTGTATGCTCAGGTAACTGCGGGATATAAGCTTTCTCTAGGACTATATTTTCTAGGATTTCCGGTTGTGATGGGGGCTGCGACAAGCTAGGCCAGTTGATTTGTTGTATTGCACGAATGGGTGAGCTAGTGGGAACAGGGCGTTGATTTGGCTGGTTGGATTTATTTCGATTTTGGCTATGGTTTATTTTCTGTGTGTTTGTTCGCTTTGAGGTGGAGCTATTGGCTAAGAATTTTATCTCTTCCTTGGCGAATTTTAGATTAGGTGAATTACCATTTGGGCTACTAAAAATGAATTTATGTACAGGGCGAAGCTTCTCTATTGCGATGACTATCTCCCTGTTCGGGCGTTTTGGGCTGGGGGGGCGAGAGGGGGCTCTTATGATGCGCTTAAGACGGCTTATTGGCCTATTGGCGCTTGGTGGGGTGGGAGTGTCTTTAAATATAGGCGACACATTTGAGTTAGGGCTGTAGTTGGGTTTGGTAGAGCTGGGGGGACTATGATGCCATCCCAGAGATTTAGCAGAGTTGTCGGAGCTGTTCTCGACAACGCAAATGTCGCTATTTGCGCTCACGGAGTTGGCATCGGTTAGGTTTTCCTTTGACTCTCTTTTGCTACTCATTATGTCTAATATATATAGTATTTTCTAATATCAAGATTCAAGTTATGTTTATTCTTAGTCAATATACAAGGGAATCATAGAGTATAGATACTACACAGATGCTAGACGTTCAAAGTCGTTGTTTTAAACAAGTAAAACTACATAGAACAAGTATACATAAATAAGATAAAAGACATGTGAACAAAATAAGAAGACCAGATCAAAGTAAGAAATAAAGTAGGAGAAATATTTTTATTGGGTGTAGTTTATTTATTTAATTTGTTACTACAATAGTTTTTTGAATTGTATTTTGTGATTGGGTGATACGGCGATGGTGCACGCATCATATACGGGATGACTTCCTCGGATGGCAGGAATTAGTGGTTGCTGTACTTTTGGTGTTTGTTTTGTGTCATCCTTTGTTGTATCCTAGTTAAGATTCTAGATTCTTGTCTATGTCAATTTATGCTAAAGGAACATGAATGACGGACATCAGATTCTAAAATGTTTTATTATTACATATACAAAACGTTCACAGGACAATGTTTTAAAACAAGTAAAACGATGCGGAACAGTTACATACAGATTAAAAAGAAAACACACATAGAATAACAATAAGGGACAGAAACAAATTATAAGTGAACTTTTTTAGTTATTATTGGACTATTGTTTATAATACTTGATGGTGAGAAATTGTTTTTAATTTGTATTGGCACAGTTATAAATTCTTTTATTTGTGGTATGGTACTAGGTTAGGTTGTTCTTTGAATTGCTGTTCTTTCGATTAGTTTAACCAGTGGAAATAAATTATTATTCGAACTTGAATTATGATCCGTGAGTTTTAAGCAGTTATTTGCAGCTTGTTTTGATTATAATTGGAGCTCAGTAAAGGCAGCCGGTAGTGCAGTGTCTACATACACTGCTGACACTGCTTGCAGCTAGGGCAAGACTACACTGGGGCGCACTGCACTACTTTGGTGCTGTTTGGAGCTGTAAACTGCTTGCTTTGGGGTATCCTGTGTGCTAGATAGCTGCATGGCCCTGCTCTAAATGATTGGACGCTGCTTTAGTGCACCAATTAAAACTCAGTTAAAGCAGGCGGAAGTGCATGCACTACTAGCCCTTTTGGCAATTGGCACAAGAATTCACTGAGCACACTGCACTATTAACGTGCTGCTTTGCACTGCGAACTGCTTGCGTACCAGGCACTGCTTTTATGTACACTGCTTATAGGCAAGAGCACTACTTGGCCCTGCCTTATAAGCGTGAACACTGCTTGCAACTGCACTGCGCACTGTCAGATCACTTTTTATTTCCACTTATTTCACTTTTATTATTGCCACTATGCTTGCTTTTAGTGAAAGTGTGCTTTAAGCAGGCAAGTTACAACTTCCAAGACCTTGATGGGAGGAGCGTAGGCAGCTTGAGCAGTTGAACTGCAATATATGCAGACACCTGGCAGCAGCCAACAAACTCTTCGCACCGAGGGGAAGTGCACTGCTTATAGCATACACTTACACACACACTAACACTGTTTTAACGCGACGTGATTGCACTGCCGACGGCACTGGCAACGATGCAATTTAACTCCGAACCGAACTGAGACCCGAGCAAGGGTATGAAAACACGCCGAATATACGTCACACGTCACTCGCTGAGCTTGACCATGGCAGCCAGACACACCAAACTTGGAATTTTAACGAAATTTTTAAAAACTCTTTGTATTGAATTTTTTTTTTTTTTGTAAATAATTTTATATTTATTTATATTACCCGTAGGGCAACTTATAAATATTATTGACAATTTGATTAACCTATCTTAAACTAATTTTTAATTTAACAATTTCATTTAGTGGCTTATTCTAGTTTTAGAGATGGAAATTTACATGGAAATTAAACAATAAATAAATGACTATATAAACAAACGAGTAATTTGAATGTTATTTTACATAGACGTTGCCGCTTCTGCTGATGATCGCTGGGGAGTTGCTAGTTTTTGTTAGAGTATGTGTTTATTGTTGTAGTTGCTGGGTGTCGATGTTGATATTGTTGTGGGTTGCTGCTGTTGTTGTTGAGCCAAAGATAGACACTGGAATGCCTGATTTCGGTGCCAGTGGATTGATGTTGGGGAGTTGCTGTTTGATGTTTGGAGTTATGGTTGATGTTGTAAGGCTGAAGTAGACACAGAGATGCCTACATCGGTTTATAGTTGCAAGAGGTGCTGTTTGCTGTTGAAGTTGCTGGTTGCTGTATGTGCTGGAGTCGTGGTCGTGGTTCACACTAACAACGAACTGACGGTGCTTTGCCCAAGGGCCAATTGTTGGCGTATTGACTCCAGTGGCAGGTCCACCTAGCACCATAACTGGCATCTTACTGAGGGGATGCGTGGAAGTGATGGGTAGGCTGCTGCTAGAACTGGTTGGGAATTCAACAGGACCGTCAGTTCCGTTTCCTTTGCAGGCGGTAAGGCAGGAGACCCTTTTGCTCCAAAGTATGCAATGTATGTACAGTGCACTGCTTGGATCTGCATCATACGTCATAAGTGCTGTTGCTCTCGTTTCCGCTTCTCTGATCGATTGCTCGTTTGTTACATATACAAATAATTATGATTCTATGTTTAGCATTAACTTAATTACAATAGTTATACTAGGTTTATTTACATTTTTGTTCTTTTATTTATTTTGTTTAGTGGCAAACAATTTTTAGTTAATTTAATGTGTTGTATCAGTTGTATTTATTTTATTTAATTTTGTGGCTTAGCTGTGGTTTGGATTTAATTATTTTTCTTTATGTTTGATATTTGCAATGGTTATTTTTCTTTTCTCTTAAATTTGTATATATATTTGGGATTGTTTTAATTATTATTGTATTATATCATTTATTTATTTGTTTAATTTTAGGAGTCGCAATATTTGTTAAATATTAATTTTAAATTATTTATTTGGAGTTGGTATTCGCTGACTCGGTGACACTGTAAAGGGCCATCCTTAGTGGTGTGTAATAGGCTTAGCAGAATGCTCTAACAGAATGCTGTTAAATCAGTTGTTGTGCTCGCTTGTTATCGATGATTTTGGGTGGCTGGGCTGCACGGTTGTATTTTATGTTAACAGCTGTGTTGTAGTAGTGTCATCTCTTGTTTTCATTAATGAATTGGCGCATTTTGACTTGTAATTATTATTATTTTAGTTATTTTTGTTAACTTTAGTGTAAAGTTTAGATAATTAGACTGTGAGTGGTGTATTATGTATGTTGTTGTTGAGTGAGTGAGTGAGAATGCGTATTAGAGTTGGGCAGTTGCGCGTGCATGGAGGGCGCAACTGCGTTAGTAGGTTTATTCGGTGAGGTTAATTACTTGCGTTTTGTGCTGTTGTTAGAGAGTGTATTGAATTCGCGCATTCAGCTTGGTGTATTTATTTTTGTTGGATTATGTTGTGAATTGGTTTAAGATTTTGATGATGGGCGGCGGTGGCAGATGGCGTGTGTGACTTTGTGTGTGATAATCAGCGTTGTTGCATGTGTGTGGGTGTGTGTGTGTGTGAGTTGACTGTGTTGAGGTAGATTAGGGATATTTTTGTTGGGTATTTAGTGTAGAGAATTTTAGCTTGTTAACTTTGTTTTGTGATTGATATTTAATCTATTTTGTTTTCTAGGAAAGGCCATGAAGTCGATGTTGGTGAAGCGAAAGTCCGTATTGGTTTATATGGAGAGTATGCTGCATGCTGGTGTATTTTAGATAAGTATATTTCCTTAGTTTGTTTTTGTTGAGAATTGATTCTTTGTGTTTTTTTTTTTTTTGTAAATAATTTTATATTTATTTATATTACCCGTAGGGCAACTTATAAATATTATTGACAATTTGATTAACCTATCTTAAACTAATTTTTAATTTAACAATTTCATTTAGTGGCTTATTCTAGTTTTAGAGATGGAAATTTACATGGAAATTAAACAATAAATAAATGACTATATAAACAAACGAGTAATTTGAATGTTATTTTACATAGACGTTGCCGCTTCTGCTGATGATCGCTGGGGAGTTGCTAGTTTTTGTTAGAGTATGTGTTTATTGTTGTAGTTGCTGGGTGTCGATGTTGATATTGTTGTGGGTTGCTGCTGTTGTTGTTGAGCCAAAGATAGACACTGGAATGCCTGATTTCGGTGCCAGTGGATTGATGTTGGGGAGTTGCTGTTTGATGTTTGGAGTTATGGTTGATGTTGTAAGGCTGAAGTAGACACAGAGATGCCTACATCGGTTTATAGTTGCAAGAGGTGCTGTTTGCTGTTGAAGTTGCTGGTTGCTGTATGTGCTGGAGTCGTGGTCGTGGTTCACACTAACAACGAACTGACGGTGCTTTGCCCAAGGGCCAATTGTTGGCGTATTGACTCCAGTGGCAGGTCCACCTAGCACCATAACTGGCATCTTACTGAGGGGATGCGTGGAAGTGATGGGTAGGCTGCTGCTAGAACTGGTTGGGAATTCAACAGGACCGTCAGTTCCGTTTCCTTTGCAGGCGGTAAGGCAGGAGACCCTTTTGCTCCAAAGTATGCAATGTATGTACAGTGCACTGCTTGGATCTGCATCATACGTCATAAGTGCTGTTGCTCTCGTTTCCGCTTCTCTGATCGATTGCTCGTTTGTTACATATACAAATAATTATGATTCTATGTTTAGCATTAACTTAATTACAATAGTTATACTAGGTTTATTTACATTTTTGTTCTTTTATTTATTTTGTTTAGTGGCAAACAATTTTTAGTTAATTTAATGTGTTGTATCAGTTGTATTTATTTTATTTAATTTTGTGGCTTAGCTGTGGTTTGGATTTAATTATTTTTCTTTATGTTTGATATTTGCAATGGTTATTTTTCTTTTCTCTTAAATTTGTATATATATTTGGGATTGTTTTAATTATTATTGTATTATATCATTTATTTATTTGTTTAATTTTAGGAGTCGCAATATTTGTTAAATATTAATTTTAAATTATTTATTTGGAGTTGGTATTCGCTGACTCGGTGACACTGTAAAGGGCCATCCTTAGTGGTGTGTAATAGGCTTAGCAGAATGCTCTAACAGAATGCTGTTAAATCAGTTGTTGTGCTCGCTTGTTATCGATGATTTTGGGTGGCTGGGCTGCACGGTTGTATTTTATGTTAACAGCTGTGTTGTAGTAGTGTCATCTCTTGTTTTCATTAATGAATTGGCGCATTTTGACTTGTAATTATTATTATTTTAGTTATTTTTGTTAACTTTAGTGTAAAGTTTAGATAATTAGACTGTGAGTGGTGTATTATGTATGTTGTTGTTGAGTGAGTGAGTGAGAATGCGTATTAGAGTTGGGCAGTTGCGCGTGCATGGAGGGCGCAACTGCGTTAGTAGGTTTATTCGGTGAGGTTAATTACTTGCGTTTTGTGCTGTTGTTAGAGAGTGTATTGAATTCGCGCATTCAGCTTGGTGTATTTATTTTTGTTGGATTATGTTGTGAATTGGTTTAAGATTTTGATGATGGGCGGCGGTGGCAGATGGCGTGTGTGACTTTGTGTGTGATAATCAGCGTTGTTGCATGTGTGTGGGTGTGTGTGTGTGTGAGTTGACTGTGTTGAGGTAGATTAGGGATATTTTTGTTGGGTATTTAGTGTAGAGAATTTTAGCTTGTTAACTTTGTTTTGTGATTGATATTTAATCTATTTTGTTTTCTAGGAAAGGCCATGAAGTCGATGTTGGTGAAGCGAAAGTCCGTATTGGTTTATATGGAGAGTATGCTGCATGCTGGTGTATTTTAGATAAGTATATTTCCTTAGTTTGTTTTTGTTGAGAATTGATTCTCTGTGAAACAGTATTTCAGGTATGGCTGCAGGTATGGTAGGAGTCCTAAATGGCCTTGCTGGAGTTGATACTCTTCGAATGTGGACGTTGAGTGATGCATCTGGGCGTAGTATTGGTTTGTTTAGTAATTTATCAGTGTGGAGTTTGTTGTAATTAATAATTAATTTTTGTTTGAATTCCAGATGATGTAGGAGATGTGGTTTGAGCCCTGATTGAACTTGCTGGAGTAGGTGTTCTTCAAATGTTGGCTAGGTGTGTAGAGGTGTATTATGTAGGTCTAGTTAATACTGTAGTGTTGGCTTATGCTAGCTTGCGTTGTTTTATGTTTGTATTATTCGGATGAATGCTCATTATTGTTATTTTAAATGACCACAAATTTGCTTGTGTATGTGTGATGTAGTATGATGCGTATTTTATTATTGTTTTTATGTTTGCTGAGTAGAAATGTTTGCTAGTTGTATTTATTGTATAGTGTATAGTGTAGTTGTATTATTTGTATAGTGTATTAAGTTATTACAAGATGCGAGAAAAGTGTTTATGTGTGTTGGATTTGTGAGTAGACTTTAGTTACTCTATATATGTCAGAAACGTATGAGTGATATATTAAAGTTGTTAATTGAACTGGTTTTGTGTATTTGTGTATATTATTTGCTTTGTATGTTTGTGACATTGGATTATAGGTTTGTTTGTTAGTGTGTGATTTAGCGTAGGATGCTTATTTCTTTTAGTTTGTAGTGATTTGGGTTATTTAGTTAGTTGGTTTGTGCGTGTGTGTTGCTGCTTGATTTCTTTGTATGTTTAAATAATATATTTTGTAGTTTTGATTCGTTGTGCCTCTATGCTCGTTTGTTGGTTTGCTTATTTAATATTGATATTACTACTAATTATTAATAATTATAATAATAATAATTCTAGACATGAGCTTAACTTAATTACAGTAGATTTACTTATTTTTTTAATAGCAGACAATGGACAGTATAATTAGTTTATTGGTTGTATGTTTGTATTGGCTCTTTTTTTTTCTGTTTTTCTTAATTTTTTTTTGAATAGTTGTTGATGAATAATTAATAAATAATTGCTAATATTTCTTTTTAGTGGCAAGATTGTAATTTCTTTGATGTATGTATGACTATTTTGGTTTATTTCTTGTGTTGGCCCTTTTTTAATCATTTCTATCTTTTAATTGATTTTACTTTTGTTTTTTAGTGTTAGCATATTTTCCTTTTCTTTTTTTTTTTTTTTTTGAGTATAAGAATTGTTTATTGTTAGTTAATAGTTTAATGGTGGAGTTAATTTTAGTATTTTGGAATATAAAAGTGTATATAGCGGGTAGTTTGGCAAGAAAATTAGTGTTATTATTTGATTTTTAGAGTATTATTTATTTAATAATTTAATAAAGCTCAATATCGGGTTTTAGGAATTTGTTATGTTTAGAGCTTGGGGTTAATAATATTGCCCAAAGGACAATGTAAAGAGCCGACATTATTGGCGTGTAGTAGCTGTTAGATTTTTCTGTTTTGTATTTTCTGTGGTATTATATTAAAGGAGTATGTGGTATATATTTTGATTATTAATGGGTTTATAGTTTCATATGTTTAAATTGTTTAATAGTGTTGGCTTGGTTTAATTTAATTTGATATTTATTTATTTTATTGTGATGAGTTGCAGAGTGCTGCAAAGTCAGCTGATCTGTTAGGTGGCGCCATCTATTGGTAACAATAGGGGTTACATTCATCTGTTATCGATGAATGAGGAGGCTAACCTTCAGGGGTACATTGAATATTGCCAGCTGTTTTCATGGTATTAATCGTCTGTGGTGGTGCGATAGTATCATCTCTTCTTTATCTTTTAAGAATTGGCGAATATTGAGTTAAAGTGTTAGTATTTTGTTTTGTTTAAATTGTTTTAAATTTTAATGATATTATTAGGATTGAAGTAGATTTTGTTTTAGTGCGTTTTAGTGAAGTATAGTTAGCAGAAATTATTGGATACGTGTGCATGTGTTATGTGTTTAGCTGTGTTCAATGTTGATTGTGTGTGCAGGTACACTGTAAGCTAAAGTGTGTGTAATGGCATTAGGTGAGATAAGTGACTTGCGTTTGTTTTTTTTTTTTTTTGTTAGTTATTTTGTGTTTATGTTGTTCGCATGGTATATTCTTTACTGTTGAGATGTTTTGTGTCTTGTGTAAGTGTTTTATGATTGAATTATTATTTATAGTGAGGGCGACCATTGTATGAGTTTTGTATAAGTGTGAGTTATTTGCGTTTGTTTGTGTGTGTGAGTTTTGTGTGCTGGCTGTTTGTGTTAGGGTAGGTTAGGGATATGCCTCGTACAGTGTGTCAAGTTAGATGATTGTTGTTTGATTTTGCTTTTATGTTTGTGTTATTAGGTGTTTCTGTTTAGATTCATTTCGAGTAAGTAATTGCATGTCGAATACTAATACAAATATGTGTTTTTAGAGGTTTGCTATTATGAATTGTATTAATAATGTATTTATTTTTATTAGATTTATAGGTGTGACGATGGCTGTTGAAAACTCCACTGACTCTGCTTGATTGACTCTTACAATTTGCATAGAGGTATTTGAGGTAAGTAAGTTATGTACTGGTTTATAGGTGTATTAATTATGTGTTTATTTTGTTTCAGGTTTAAGTCAAGCGGATAAGGGCAGCTTGATAGTGCTGATGGCATATGGTCGGATAACAAGGTTAGGACGGCTGGAAGTGGGAATATGCCTCGGGATTAGATGGACGATGGCTGGGTGTTCAGTTTAATAATAGTAAGTTAAACCGATTTTATTTGATTAATTTATATGGTTATTATATGAGGACTATGTACTTTTTTTTTCTTATTTTCAGCTTTTAAACTTTCAATTGGATTTAGATGGAGGATGGCTGGAAGTTCAGCTTGATTATGATAAGTTTTACCAATTTTTTTTTTTAATGGCTTTTATGATTTGTGTAAAGCTTTAAGCTTTTATGATTTAGATTTTTCCCATCCTGATGTATTGCCTATTAATATGTGTATCTTTTGGCTTGCAGGGTATTAACGTGTGCAGAGTGCACTGGTACACCGGTGGACTTCGCACAGGGGGAGGCTCTACTGCTGTCCTGAATTGCTGCTGCTGGATTAGTTTTAATTATCTATTTAAGCTATAATTAATTACTTTAGTATTTAAGTTATGTGTGTAGGATAAGTGTTTTTAGGTGGTCTAGGTCCGTCTGACGGATAAGATAGGTTTAAATAGGTTAGGTTTGGGGTGGTTAATGTTGTATAGTTGTAGGGAATTGTTTGTGCAGGATGCAGGATGGATAGTATGAGCAATGGCTTGTGTGTGTGGTTTAAGTCAGTGACATATTTATCTTTAAAGTATGATTGTGTTTGTCTGTCTATTGTCTTGCATTATTTGCGTTGTCCTTGGCTGTGTTTTGGTTATTATTTTAGAATTGGCTGGAAGTGATCGTAAATAAGCTTATGCAGTTGATCTATTTTGTTATTAAGGCGGGTTATGCTCTGAGTATTAGTAGACACATCTTTCTGAATTTGTTCAAGGTCCAATTGCTGTAATAGAGCATTAGTGTCCCTGTTAGGGACCATGTTGTGTTCTGGCTGTGTATTTGTGGGTTGTTGTTGGTAGTAACGTTTTTGGTATTGGGCATGTTCAGGGGGCTTTATTTGATGTAGCTGCCGTTGTTGGGGCTTATAGTTATGTTGGGGTTGAAGATGTGGCTGGTGAGGCAACATTTGGGTTTTTGGATTGGAGTAGATTGGGGTTCCCATCTTTTTTATGCCCCTTCGGGTTACTTGACTGTATGTACCTCGGTTTAAGCTGATGTGGGGAGGTGTGTAGGCTCCTGTTGGAGCATCTGTTAGCTCGATTTGTGGAAGATATTGAGCTTGTGTTGCGTTTGCTAGGACCGGAAGTGCTTGTGATCGTTGGGGCGAGTTAGGGTGTCTGTCTATCAGTTGTTGTGGCTGTCGCTGGTTTTGTTGTAAGGGCTGTTGTTTAAGTGGCCGATCAGGAAGTTGTTGGTAGGCTGGGGGGAAAGCTGCAGGTTGATTAGCAAGCCTGACTGTGAGCAGCCTTTCCCTTTCCTTTTTATAGACAGGACAGCCTTTGTAGCTGGCCACATGTCCTTTGCCACAGTTGGCACAGGTGCCTTCGCTGCTTCTGGCCTTAGTACATGCTGTCGTAGGGTGTTTCCCCGCACATTTCATGCAGATGAACTCCCTACGACAGTAGTTTTTGCTATGGCCGAAAGCCTGGCAACGGTGGCATTGGACTGGGTCCATTCTCATGGATTGGTGCTCTATGGATACTTCTTGGCACCCTAGCTTTTTTATGTTTAGCAGGTCGTCTATGTTTTTAATGGATTTAGTGTCGATTTCTAACTCAAAAATATTTAATGGGATCCCAGTGAATTTGTTTTTAAGGACGTTTATAAATTTTATTGAGTAGCCAAGGCCTGACAGGAGCGAGCGAATTGTCTCGATTGGAGTGGTGGCATGTAGGTTTTTTATGACAATGCGCACCCCTTTATCCTGTGGCATTTGATGCGTGTGGAGTTGAATGTTGTTGAGTTGGAGGAGATCGAGAAGGTTTGTGTATGAGCCTTCGTCTGCACATTTGACGCGGAGTCCTCGCTCCTGTCCACAAGTTGTGGTATATTTGATGGGATTGGTTGAAGTTTTAATCAAGTTAAATAGGGTCTCTATGGAGGAAATTTGGGGGATAAAAATGGATGGAATTTTGTTGTTGGCTGTTGGCAGGGATGTTTTAGCTGTTGGAGGATTCAGTTTGTTTATAGATGAAAATTTAGTTTTGGCGGTCTGTGTTTGTTGTTGCTTTTGATGGTGCGTATGAGTTGATTGCGGCAGGACTGGGTAGGATGTTGCTGTATCAGGGATCCTTTGTAGAAATGTTGGAGGTTCAACGGCGACTAGTTCGGATTTGCGAGCTGTTTTGATATGTTTTTCGAACTGACGCTCGAATGTCTCTTTTTTAGCGGCACTATTGGAGGAGGGGTTTAGAGCGGCGGCAGAATGAGTCTGGTTTGGTAAGATTGGAGGGGGGTTAGGGGAGAGGTGCTATGCATTCTGTTGATTGTTTGTGGTGGGCTATGTTGTTGTTGTAGCTGAGATGTACTAGGCTGTTTGGGTAAAACTAATTGGCTTTTGTGAAGACGTTCTTCTATTGATTGTAGTTGTTGTTGAGCAACTTGCCTTTGCTCATGTAGTTGTTGCAGTGTGTGCTGTTGATTTGGAGAGTTATTGGGTTGGTGATGTTGCTGCTCTGTATGCTCAGGTAACTGCGGGATATAAGCTTTCTCTAGGACTATATTTTCTAGGATTTCCGGTTGTGATGGGGGCTGCGACAAGCTAGGCCAGTTGATTTGTTGTATTGCACGAATGGGTGAGCTAGTGGGAACAGGGCGTTGATTTGGCTGGTTGGATTTATTTCGATTTTGGCTATGGTTTATTTTCTGTGTGTTTGTTCGCTTTGAGGTGGAGCTATTGGCTAAGAATTTTATCTCTTCCTTGGCGAATTTTAGATTAGGTGAATTACCATTTGGGCTACTAAAAATGAATTTATGTACAGGGCGAAGCTTCTCTATTGCGATGACTATCTCCCTGTTCGGGCGTTTTGGGCTGGGGGGGCGAGAGGGGGCTCTTATGATGCGCTTAAGACGGCTTATTGGCCTATTGGCGCTTGGTGGGGTGGGAGTGTCTTTAAATATAGGCGACACATTTGAGTTAGGGCTGTAGTTGGGTTTGGTAGAGCTGGGGGGACTATGATGCCATCCCAGAGATTTAGCAGAGTTGTCGGAGCTGTTCTCGACAACGCAAATGTCGCTATTTGCGCTCACGGAGTTGGCATCGGTTAGGTTTTCCTTTGACTCTCTTTTGCTACTCATTATGTCTAATATATATAGTATTTTCTAATATCAAGATTCAAGTTATGTTTATTCTTAGTCAATATACAAGGGAATCATAGAGTATAGATACTACACAGATGCTAGACGTTCAAAGTCGTTGTTTTAAACAAGTAAAACTACATAGAACAAGTATACATAAATAAGATAAAAGACATGTGAACAAAATAAGAAGACCAGATCAAAGTAAGAAATAAAGTAGGAGAAATATTTTTATTGGGTGTAGTTTATTTATTTAATTTGTTACTACAATAGTTTTTTGAATTGTATTTTGTGATTGGGTGATACGGCGATGGTGCACGCATCATATACGGGATGACTTCCTCGGATGGCAGGAATTAGTGGTTGCTGTACTTTTGGTGTTTGTTTTGTGTCATCCTTTGTTGTATCCTAGTTAAGATTCTAGATTCTTGTCTATGTCAATTTATGCTAAAGGAACATGAATGACGGACATCAGATTCTAAAATGTTTTATTATTACATATACAAAACGTTCACAGGACAATGTTTTAAAACAAGTAAAACGATGCGGAACAGTTACATACAGATTAAAAAGAAAACACACATAGAATAACAATAAGGGACAGAAACAAATTATAAGTGAACTTTTTTAGTTATTATTGGACTATTGTTTATAATACTTGATGGTGAGAAATTGTTTTTAATTTGTATTGGCACAGTTATAAATTCTTTTATTTGTGGTATGGTACTAGGTTAGGTTGTTCTTTGAATTGCTGTTCTTTCGATTAGTTTAACCAGTGGAAATAAATTATTATTCGAACTTGAATTATGATCCGTGAGTTTTAAGCAGTTATTTGCAGCTTGTTTTGATTATAATTGGAGCTCAGTAAAGGCAGCCGGTAGTGCAGTGTCTACATACACTGCTGACACTGCTTGCAGCTAGGGCAAGACTACACTGGGGCGCACTGCACTACTTTGGTGCTGTTTGGAGCTGTAAACTGCTTGCTTTGGGGTATCCTGTGTGCTAGATAGCTGCATGGCCCTGCTCTAAATGATTGGACGCTGCTTTAGTGCACCAATTAAAACTCAGTTAAAGCAGGCGGAAGTGCATGCACTACTAGCCCTTTTGGCAATTGGCACAAGAATTCACTGAGCACACTGCACTATTAACGTGCTGCTTTGCACTGCGAACTGCTTGCGTACCAGGCACTGCTTTTATGTACACTGCTTATAGGCAAGAGCACTACTTGGCCCTGCCTTATAAGCGTGAACACTGCTTGCAACTGCACTGCGCACTGTCAGATCACTTTTTTTCTATCTCGTGGCAACTCAGCACACAAAGTTCGGCCGGCACGCGACCCGCAGCTCATAGCACAGGGCTATGTGCGCGGGGGGGGAGTGTTCAAGCCTTTTTTATTTGTCCGATTTTACATAAATCTTTACAAATGATTTGGCTCCTCAGAGAGGATGTTAGCTTAAAACTATGGCGGTTGTAGAGTAATTTGTTTACATTATTCACTTAACATTTGTACAAACTAAGTTTGGCTTAGCAGTGATCTCTGTACTCCATTATATAGACATGTGCGAGGGATTCTTTGCAGGCGCAGATGGAGCCCGCGTGCTGACAAATGGACTGATGTTTTGCATAACAAAACACTCCCATTGGTCAATACGAAGGACATGCGCTTCCTGCACGATTGCCCCCGCATGTTCTAATAGATTACAGAGACAAGGGCTAGCCATGATGCTTGATACAGTATTGCTTGTTTCTAAATTAAATTAGCCAGTAAATCGGGCTTACTAGCTAAATTAGTATTGATAGAAATAAGTACATATTTCCAAGTTTGTTAAATGCCTGAGGAGCAGATATTGACAAGATGTTCAGTTATGACTGGTATTCAGAATTGTTGATTTTTGCGTTGCAAGGATTGAGCGTAGGGGGAACAGTTCCTACTTAAATTGTCATTATTAGTGATATTTGTGTTGTTTTGTATAATATACATTATTGAATTTATAGATTATAGTTTATCTATTTAACAGTCATACTAGTAATTGTATTATTCTTTGTATTACAGATCGTTATCTCGAGGGAGTGTTCTTGGCACGGCTGGCCAATATTGGAATGTTAATAGTTTAATTAGTTTAATAGTTAATTTAATTTTATAATTTAAGTGACATATTGTTTATATTTGAATAAATAGTATCATCATATTGTATTGGTTAGTTAGTAACTTATTTATACATTGTTGATTGTGTGTAAAAACTCAGTGTCTAGCATGCATTATGCTGTACATATAGGAGCCATGGCTAATGTTGTGTTTACAATTTGATTGTTGATTGGCAGCGTTCCGTAGCAGTTGCTAGTGGCAAGTTAGAGCTAGTTAGGATTAACATGATTTCCGGTTTTGATAATTATAAATAGTTGCATAGCAAGTCTTGGGAGTAGGTGTTGCAGGTCCTACAGTCATTTGTTGTTATTAATAATAATATTTGCATTGTATTGAATAGTATAGCGTAATATACATTAATGATGTATAATTGTAGCTTATTATATTGTATTTTCATACTAGTGATCTGGTCTATTTTGTTATTTTCACAAGTTGTTAGCGCTAGAATTAGATTTGACCTTGCAGCTCTAATCTATTTAATTCTTATGATTGAGTTGACTAAATTAAATTGTTGAGTTGACATGACATTTAGGGTTTGACCATTTGTATGATAGATTTAATTATTATATTTTGTAAGCAATTATTTATTGGCTAGCAGAGTGCTGTCTGTGAGAAGCCCAGTGGGCTGATATAATTTTAGATATCTAATTGAGCAGCTTTAACAAGATTGTAATCTGATCGTGCTTAGTTTATACTTTATAGGAGTATATGTAAGAATTATTAATGCATAATGATTAATAGGGAGGGTAGTAATTGGCATGGCTAGGTTCGATTTAAATTCATTGGATGATGAGGATATTTATTATTGATATTATTATTTATTAATAAGGAGGATTTAGTTTAATGAGTTGTCATTCTTGTTTAAGGTAAATTTGAATGTAATAGTTTGTCTTCATATTACTGAGAATCTGCTGCACGGTGCAGCAAAGATGTGAGAGTATTAAATGAGTTATAAGTATAAATTACTTGATATCATAGGGAAAACCAGAGTGCAGTTAACGTGTTGTGCTTTGGGTGTGAGTACAATTACATTGTGAGGTAAGTAAAAGTGTTTGTTTGTGATGTCCATTGTTGATGCACTTCTCAGGTAGCCTGCAGTCATTGAGGGAAGGGTCAGCCAGGTAGTCTTCGGCTTGCACAGGCAGGCCAGGTGTTCGCTTGCAGTATGGTGTTTTGCAATTGGTTGGGCTAGGGTGCCATTGTTGATGTAGACAAAGGTTTGTTGTTTCGTCTGATATTGTGATTTATTTGTTATTCAAATAAATGATCGTTGATTTTTGACTGGTTCATTGTGAATATTAGTGTTGTGTAACACCTTAATAGGGTTAATCGTATTAGTTACGCATTCATCGGCAGCGGCCATTAATATTGGAGTTGCAGAGTTGCAATGAAGCGAGGTCGCTATAATGTGGCGTTGAAATTGCGACTCCATATTGCATTGCAGCAATTTGTATACGAAGCGTAAGTAGCCATAATTATTATAGAGTTGATGGGCTTTTTCTTCGTTAGTAGTTTAGAGTTGGTATAAGAACTAATTTTCTTATTTCACGATCAGAGATCAGATGTGGTATATTGTGCGCAGAAGCTATCGCAGTATCAGCTGCACACGTAGGACAGTCAAAGAATATTATATTTATATGTTTGACTAATTGTTTGTTTGTTTGTATTTGCAGATTCCAGTATATATAGCTCACAAGCCAGGATCAGTCGTGAAGTTAGAGCATCGGGAAAAAGTGAGTATTGTACGCATGCAGTGTATATCATTTGCTGATGATTGTTGATAATTTTAATTTAATTGTTGACTGCAGAGCTGTATTGTATATTGCATGGGAGATGACGTCGTTCTTCAAGGTGCATGGTGAAGCTAGGAGGATAAGCAGGTGAGTGTTCGCGTTAGACTGTGCAGCTTCAGTGATTAATTGCTATTTGTTATTTTGCAGGAGAGACGTCCATGAGATGGCACGACGATACACGCCGATCAAACTTGCAGGGCAGACAGTGAGTACACTTGCAGTGTCCAGAAGGACGTAGTAGCTTGGCTTGAGAATTTTAAGGGTCCTGGGAATTGATTGGCAGGGATTTCGGTGTTTTACATCCGTAGAAGTCAGTCCAAAGGAGTTGTTAGCATCCAGCGTCAGTGCGTTTCAGAAAGTTAGTTGTGAAGAGTTAAGATGGCTCAAGATCGCAGCCATTAATGTTTGAAGTTGAGGAGTTATTGAGGATCCTTGTCTGTTTGGGCTAATTGCCATCATCACAGCTCATTATTGCTTACTACAGTATATGCGTTATTTAAGCTGAGCATGTGCATGATTGTAAGACAGTGTTTATTTGTGAATTCGTAGTAATTGTAGAGTTGACAGGGCGCTAGCCCTTATTGTTGATAGGTGAGATGATTGTTGATTATTTGTTTATTATTCCAGGAAACAGGAATCTGGAGTTCAGTTGCTAGGTGCTTTTGGAGGACATGTGCATGTCCATTTTGTCCATGTGCATTTTGAGGGCATATGTTCAGCATGCATTGCAGTTTCCAGCGTGTGAGAGTCCCCAGGTCAGGCTCAGTTGAGGAGATGAGCGTTGAGACTTGTAAAAATAGTGCGTATGCAGTATGCATTTAGCAAGATTTTTTATTATTAATTGTTTAATTATTGGCAGCAGTGCAGGGAGATGACGCCAGACTCCGAGATGCGAAGTGTTCCTGCGGACTAAGCAGGTGAGTAATTGCAAGTATGTTGACAGCTTTGTAGTTGATAAATGATTGATTTCTTTTACAGGGAGACGTCTGTGCGCAGATGGAACGGCAGTCGACGATCATTATTTGTGGACAGCCTGTGAGTGTTGCTAGCTGTACTGTATGTCGTAGTTTAGTGTTGGCTTGGGGTAGAGTTTAAGCATCCTGGCAGTCGCTTGGCAAGGACTTCAGGAATGAAGAGAATGTACCTGTTAAGGTGTCAATGGCGCAGGTTAAGTTGTTTAGAGTCGAAAGGATGCTTTTGCTGTCTTTATGGACTTGGTTGTTCATCCGTAATTGTCTGTCCGCAAAGGAATTGATAACAGCATCCAAATTGCTGAGCAGGAAGTTTTGGGAATTATTGTAAGATGCCAGATTGCTTACATCACGTCCAGTTCTAGGACTTGAATTTCGTACGCGCGAAGGGTTGCGCTTAGAGATGGCTAGGGATGATTTCCATTCGTTCTTACGCCAGGATGCAGAATGGGGAGTCCAACTAGACATCCCAGGAGAAGGAACCTCGTTGAGTAGATCCGATTGCACTGGGAGTTGGTGTTGTTGTTGTTGAGGGCGCAGTGCGCCATTAGAAGGATTGGATATACGAGTAAATCTCTGATTGGGGAGTTGAGTGAGCACAGGATCGCTGCCAGTATTAGTCTGCTGACAATCAGTGTCAGCAAAATTATGTCTATTCAGGAATTGCTGAGCTTGAGAGCTGAGTTTTGAGAGCGGCAGGGGTAGTTTGTTTAATCTTCTAGTGGACGCATGCTGCTCTGAGATATTGCTAAATGCATTTTTGATATTTGTGGCTATCATGGGCCGATGTCGGAGCTTGGATGCTTCTTTATAGACTACGCAGCCTCTATAGTTGGCTGTGTGTTCACCGTTGCAGTTTGCACATTTGGCTTTATCGTCCTTGTGCTTTACGCACTCAGTAGAGGGGTGATTTCCGCTGCATTTGACACATACGTATGGACGACAACAGTAGTTCTTAGTATGTCCGAATCTTTGGCAACGATGGCATTGCGGAACATCTTGACGTAGCATTTTTTCTACAGCTATTAGTTGGGTGCCAAGCTGTTTAAGTTGGAGGAAGGATTCAATTTTTTTCATTGCCACAGTTGCGTAGTTCTACTTCAAAGAGATGGAGCTGGGCGTTGTTGAATCGGTTTTTCACTAGATTCAGGAATTTGACTTGGAATCCGAGTTTAGTTAGCTCATCTCGGATCCAGTTAAGTGGAGTGTCTCTGTTTAAGTGGCGAATGATTCCGCGAAATCCTCGCTCACTGTTGAGTTGGTATGAGTGAGACTCAATAGTATTTTGGTTTTCATCCAAGAATTGGCGTAGTTTATTATGTGAGTCCACATCATTACATAAGACTCGTAAGCCATATTTGTTAGATTTGGTGCAGTATGAGTCACCAATTATTTCTTTGATTTTTGAATCAATAAGTTCAAAGTTTATATTATCGTTCGCATTGATAATTATTGGCGTCGGTCTGACAGCTCGAACTTTCTCGTTCATTACAGCATTTTGAGCAGAGAGGGAAGTATTTTTGAAGGGGTTTGAAGGAACTCTGGCAGTTCCTTTGTTGGCGTTGGAGGCAGCAGGTAGCTGGGTTTGAGCCAGAGGGTCTGCCAAAGGATCAGCTATTACATCAGCTATGCATGAGGGCCTGGGAAGATGGCGCAAGTCTGCGCGAGTTGGCTGTGGTTCACCTTCAGATGACGTCAGTGAAATGCACATTTCGTACTCGTCGGCAGTGTTGGGCTCCCGTCCAAGAGAGTTCCATAGTGGCTGGGCAGACGTGGAGTAGTCCGGTTCTTTATTGGCATCATCAGTAGTGGAGTTGAGTTCATTTTGTTTTAACATCATGGGGATAGTTAGTTGGTTCACCGATGATTTAGAGATTGTGGTCTGGCGATTTTTAGTTACGCGCGAGGGACTCGGTTTAACTTTGTTGGCTTTGCTTTTGTTTTTAATAGATTTGGCGGGAGTTTCCTCATCATGTGCTGGCTCATTTGACGGGCACTGCATGGTTTCATCACTATTAAGAGTTGCGTCCGAAAGGTCATTGAGCGACTCTTTGTTAGAGTTAGGCATTGCGTTCCTTGTTGGCAGAATGTATTTATTAAAGTTGTTGTTATTAATTACTTTAAGTTGAATTTTCACTTTATGTTCAGTTCTTCAATAAGATGCGCGTTGGTTGCTTGATGAAGGTGTGCAATTGAGTGTTTTTGAGTGCAGGCAAGATGGTGGATTTTTATGCCATAGAGGGCTTTTGAAGATCACAAACTGTTATACACTTTTATGTGTGGCGTGGGTGTACCATAGAGGTATTAGTCGTGGGTGTGGTGAGAGAGAGAATGACTCCCGTGTTCGCAGTGTGGTGAGTAGTTCATGGATGAGAGAGCACTCTCACCAATACCGTCGCACGGATTTTTCACATGAGTTATTCAATTATTTAAATTTCACTTTTAAAGGTTTAAACAAAATGAAAATGTATGTTCTCCACATTCTTCGGGTAGAGAATTTGATTGTCTACAAGTTGAAACTATTTTCAGTAATTAATTCCACTTTTTTCCCACTTAAAACTCAATAATTCACGGAGCTTTTTCTATCTCGTGGCTTTTTTTCTATCTCGTGGCAACTCAGCACACAAAGTTCGGCCGGCACGCGACCCGCAGCTCATAGCACAGGGCTATGTGCGCGGGGGGGAGTGTTCAAGCCTTTTTTATTTGTCCGATTTTACATAAATCTTTACAAATGATTTGGCTCCTCAGAGAGGATGTTAGCTTAAAACTATGGCGGTTGTAGAGTAATTTGTTTACATTATTCACTTAACATTTGTACAAACTAAGTTTGGCTTAGCAGTGATCTCTGTACTCCATTATATAGACATGTGCGAGGGATTCTTTGCAGGCGCAGATGGAGCCCGCGTGCTGACAAATGGACTGATGTTTTGCATAACAAAACACTCCCATTGGTCAATACGAAGGACATGCGCTTCCTGCACGATTGCCCCCGCATGTTCTAATAGATTACAGAGACAAGGGCTAGCCATGATGCTTGATACAGTATTGCTTGTTTCTAAATTAAATTAGCCAGTAAATCGGGCTTACTAGCTAAATTAGTATTGATAGAAATAAGTACATATTTCCAAGTTTGTTAAATGCCTGAGGAGCAGATATTGACAAGATGTTCAGTTATGACTGGTATTCAGAATTGTTGATTTTTGCGTTGCAAGGATTGAGCGTAGGGGGAACAGTTCCTACTTAAATTGTCATTATTAGTGATATTTGTGTTGTTTTGTATAATATACATTATTGAATTTATAGATTATAGTTTATCTATTTAACAGTCATACTAGTAATTGTATTATTCTTTGTATTACAGATCGTTATCTCGAGGGAGTGTTCTTGGCACGGCTGGCCAATATTGGAATGTTAATAGTTTAATTAGTTTAATAGTTAATTTAATTTTATAATTTAAGTGACATATTGTTTATATTTGAATAAATAGTATCATCATATTGTATTGGTTAGTTAGTAACTTATTTATACATTGTTGATTGTGTGTAAAAACTCAGTGTCTAGCATGCATTATGCTGTACATATAGGAGCCATGGCTAATGTTGTGTTTACAATTTGATTGTTGATTGGCAGCGTTCCGTAGCAGTTGCTAGTGGCAAGTTAGAGCTAGTTAGGATTAACATGATTTCCGGTTTTGATAATTATAAATAGTTGCATAGCAAGTCTTGGGAGTAGGTGTTGCAGGTCCTACAGTCATTTGTTGTTATTAATAATAATATTTGCATTGTATTGAATAGTATAGCGTAATATACATTAATGATGTATAATTGTAGCTTATTATATTGTATTTTCATACTAGTGATCTGGTCTATTTTGTTATTTTCACAAGTTGTTAGCGCTAGAATTAGATTTGACCTTGCAGCTCTAATCTATTTAATTCTTATGATTGAGTTGACTAAATTAAATTGTTGAGTTGACATGACATTTAGGGTTTGACCATTTGTATGATAGATTTAATTATTATATTTTGTAAGCAATTATTTATTGGCTAGCAGAGTGCTGTCTGTGAGAAGCCCAGTGGGCTGATATAATTTTAGATATCTAATTGAGCAGCTTTAACAAGATTGTAATCTGATCGTGCTTAGTTTATACTTTATAGGAGTATATGTAAGAATTATTAATGCATAATGATTAATAGGGAGGGTAGTAATTGGCATGGCTAGGTTCGATTTAAATTCATTGGATGATGAGGATATTTATTATTGATATTATTATTTATTAATAAGGAGGATTTAGTTTAATGAGTTGTCATTCTTGTTTAAGGTAAATTTGAATGTAATAGTTTGTCTTCATATTACTGAGAATCTGCTGCACGGTGCAGCAAAGATGTGAGAGTATTAAATGAGTTATAAGTATAAATTACTTGATATCATAGGGAAAACCAGAGTGCAGTTAACGTGTTGTGCTTTGGGTGTGAGTACAATTACATTGTGAGGTAAGTAAAAGTGTTTGTTTGTGATGTCCATTGTTGATGCACTTCTCAGGTAGCCTGCAGTCATTGAGGGAAGGGTCAGCCAGGTAGTCTTCGGCTTGCACAGGCAGGCCAGGTGTTCGCTTGCAGTATGGTGTTTTGCAATTGGTTGGGCTAGGGTGCCATTGTTGATGTAGACAAAGGTTTGTTGTTTCGTCTGATATTGTGATTTATTTGTTATTCAAATAAATGATCGTTGATTTTTGACTGGTTCATTGTGAATATTAGTGTTGTGTAACACCTTAATAGGGTTAATCGTATTAGTTACGCATTCATCGGCAGCGGCCATTAATATTGGAGTTGCAGAGTTGCAATGAAGCGAGGTCGCTATAATGTGGCGTTGAAATTGCGACTCCATATTGCATTGCAGCAATTTGTATACGAAGCGTAAGTAGCCATAATTATTATAGAGTTGATGGGCTTTTTCTTCGTTAGTAGTTTAGAGTTGGTATAAGAACTAATTTTCTTATTTCACGATCAGAGATCAGATGTGGTATATTGTGCGCAGAAGCTATCGCAGTATCAGCTGCACACGTAGGACAGTCAAAGAATATTATATTTATATGTTTGACTAATTGTTTGTTTGTTTGTATTTGCAGATTCCAGTATATATAGCTCACAAGCCAGGATCAGTCGTGAAGTTAGAGCATCGGGAAAAAGTGAGTATTGTACGCATGCAGTGTATATCATTTGCTGATGATTGTTGATAATTTTAATTTAATTGTTGACTGCAGAGCTGTATTGTATATTGCATGGGAGATGACGTCGTTCTTCAAGGTGCATGGTGAAGCTAGGAGGATAAGCAGGTGAGTGTTCGCGTTAGACTGTGCAGCTTCAGTGATTAATTGCTATTTGTTATTTTGCAGGAGAGACGTCCATGAGATGGCACGACGATACACGCCGATCAAACTTGCAGGGCAGACAGTGAGTACACTTGCAGTGTCCAGAAGGACGTAGTAGCTTGGCTTGAGAATTTTAAGGGTCCTGGGAATTGATTGGCAGGGATTTCGGTGTTTTACATCCGTAGAAGTCAGTCCAAAGGAGTTGTTAGCATCCAGCGTCAGTGCGTTTCAGAAAGTTAGTTGTGAAGAGTTAAGATGGCTCAAGATCGCAGCCATTAATGTTTGAAGTTGAGGAGTTATTGAGGATCCTTGTCTGTTTGGGCTAATTGCCATCATCACAGCTCATTATTGCTTACTACAGTATATGCGTTATTTAAGCTGAGCATGTGCATGATTGTAAGACAGTGTTTATTTGTGAATTCGTAGTAATTGTAGAGTTGACAGGGCGCTAGCCCTTATTGTTGATAGGTGAGATGATTGTTGATTATTTGTTTATTATTCCAGGAAACAGGAATCTGGAGTTCAGTTGCTAGGTGCTTTTGGAGGACATGTGCATGTCCATTTTGTCCATGTGCATTTTGAGGGCATATGTTCAGCATGCATTGCAGTTTCCAGCGTGTGAGAGTCCCCAGGTCAGGCTCAGTTGAGGAGATGAGCGTTGAGACTTGTAAAAATAGTGCGTATGCAGTATGCATTTAGCAAGATTTTTTATTATTAATTGTTTAATTATTGGCAGCAGTGCAGGGAGATGACGCCAGACTCCGAGATGCGAAGTGTTCCTGCGGACTAAGCAGGTGAGTAATTGCAAGTATGTTGACAGCTTTGTAGTTGATAAATGATTGATTTCTTTTACAGGGAGACGTCTGTGCGCAGATGGAACGGCAGTCGACGATCATTATTTGTGGACAGCCTGTGAGTGTTGCTAGCTGTACTGTATGTCGTAGTTTAGTGTTGGCTTGGGGTAGAGTTTAAGCATCCTGGCAGTCGCTTGGCAAGGACTTCAGGAATGAAGAGAATGTACCTGTTAAGGTGTCAATGGCGCAGGTTAAGTTGTTTAGAGTCGAAAGGATGCTTTTGCTGTCTTTATGGACTTGGTTGTTCATCCGTAATTGTCTGTCCGCAAAGGAATTGATAACAGCATCCAAATTGCTGAGCAGGAAGTTTTGGGAATTATTGTAAGATGCCAGATTGCTTACATCACGTCCAGTTCTAGGACTTGAATTTCGTACGCGCGAAGGGTTGCGCTTAGAGATGGCTAGGGATGATTTCCATTCGTTCTTACGCCAGGATGCAGAATGGGGAGTCCAACTAGACATCCCAGGAGAAGGAACCTCGTTGAGTAGATCCGATTGCACTGGGAGTTGGTGTTGTTGTTGTTGAGGGCGCAGTGCGCCATTAGAAGGATTGGATATACGAGTAAATCTCTGATTGGGGAGTTGAGTGAGCACAGGATCGCTGCCAGTATTAGTCTGCTGACAATCAGTGTCAGCAAAATTATGTCTATTCAGGAATTGCTGAGCTTGAGAGCTGAGTTTTGAGAGCGGCAGGGGTAGTTTGTTTAATCTTCTAGTGGACGCATGCTGCTCTGAGATATTGCTAAATGCATTTTTGATATTTGTGGCTATCATGGGCCGATGTCGGAGCTTGGATGCTTCTTTATAGACTACGCAGCCTCTATAGTTGGCTGTGTGTTCACCGTTGCAGTTTGCACATTTGGCTTTATCGTCCTTGTGCTTTACGCACTCAGTAGAGGGGTGATTTCCGCTGCATTTGACACATACGTATGGACGACAACAGTAGTTCTTAGTATGTCCGAATCTTTGGCAACGATGGCATTGCGGAACATCTTGACGTAGCATTTTTTCTACAGCTATTAGTTGGGTGCCAAGCTGTTTAAGTTGGAGGAAGGATTCAATTTTTTTCATTGCCACAGTTGCGTAGTTCTACTTCAAAGAGATGGAGCTGGGCGTTGTTGAATCGGTTTTTCACTAGATTCAGGAATTTGACTTGGAATCCGAGTTTAGTTAGCTCATCTCGGATCCAGTTAAGTGGAGTGTCTCTGTTTAAGTGGCGAATGATTCCGCGAAATCCTCGCTCACTGTTGAGTTGGTATGAGTGAGACTCAATAGTATTTTGGTTTTCATCCAAGAATTGGCGTAGTTTATTATGTGAGTCCACATCATTACATAAGACTCGTAAGCCATATTTGTTAGATTTGGTGCAGTATGAGTCACCAATTATTTCTTTGATTTTTGAATCAATAAGTTCAAAGTTTATATTATCGTTCGCATTGATAATTATTGGCGTCGGTCTGACAGCTCGAACTTTCTCGTTCATTACAGCATTTTGAGCAGAGAGGGAAGTATTTTTGAAGGGGTTTGAAGGAACTCTGGCAGTTCCTTTGTTGGCGTTGGAGGCAGCAGGTAGCTGGGTTTGAGCCAGAGGGTCTGCCAAAGGATCAGCTATTACATCAGCTATGCATGAGGGCCTGGGAAGATGGCGCAAGTCTGCGCGAGTTGGCTGTGGTTCACCTTCAGATGACGTCAGTGAAATGCACATTTCGTACTCGTCGGCAGTGTTGGGCTCCCGTCCAAGAGAGTTCCATAGTGGCTGGGCAGACGTGGAGTAGTCCGGTTCTTTATTGGCATCATCAGTAGTGGAGTTGAGTTCATTTTGTTTTAACATCATGGGGATAGTTAGTTGGTTCACCGATGATTTAGAGATTGTGGTCTGGCGATTTTTAGTTACGCGCGAGGGACTCGGTTTAACTTTGTTGGCTTTGCTTTTGTTTTTAATAGATTTGGCGGGAGTTTCCTCATCATGTGCTGGCTCATTTGACGGGCACTGCATGGTTTCATCACTATTAAGAGTTGCGTCCGAAAGGTCATTGAGCGACTCTTTGTTAGAGTTAGGCATTGCGTTCCTTGTTGGCAGAATGTATTTATTAAAGTTGTTGTTATTAATTACTTTAAGTTGAATTTTCACTTTATGTTCAGTTCTTCAATAAGATGCGCGTTGGTTGCTTGATGAAGGTGTGCAATTGAGTGTTTTTGAGTGCAGGCAAGATGGTGGATTTTTATGCCATAGAGGGCTTTTGAAGATCACAAACTGTTATACACTTTTATGTGTGGCGTGGGTGTACCATAGAGGTATTAGTCGTGGGTGTGGTGAGAGAGAGAATGACTCCCGTGTTCGCAGTGTGGTGAGTAGTTCATGGATGAGAGAGCACTCTCACCAATACCGTCGCACGGATTTTTCACATGAGTTATTCAATTATTTAAATTTCACTTTTAAAGGTTTAAACAAAATGAAAATGTATGTTCTCCACATTCTTCGGGTAGAGAATTTGATTGTCTACAAGTTGAAACTATTTTCAGTAATTAATTCCACTTTTTTCCCACTTAAAACTCAATAATTCACGGAGCTTTTTTTTTTCTTTTTCTATCTCGTGGCAACTCAGCACACAAAGTTCGGCCGACACGCGACCCGCTGCACATAGCACATGGCTATGTGCGCGGGGGGAGTGTTCAAGCCTTTTTTATTTGTCCGATTTTACATAAATCTTTACAAATGATTTGGTTCCTCAGAGAGGATGTTAGCTTAAAACTATGGCGGTTGTAGAGTAATTTGTATACATTATTTACTTAACATTTGTACAAACTAAGTTTGGCTTAACGATGATCTCTGTACTCCATTCTATAGACATGTGCGAGGGATTCATTGCAGGCGCGGATGGAGCCCGCGTATTGGCAAATGGGCTGATGTTTTGCATAACAAAACACTCCCATTGGTCAGTACGAAGGACATGCGCTTCCTACACGATTGCCCCCGCATGTTCTAATAGATTACAGAGACAAAGGCTAGCCATGTTGCTTATTATTTGTCGCTATAATTAATTATCCAGTAAATAGGGTTTACTAGCATAATTAGTATTGACAAAAATATAACAAATTTCCAAGTTTGTTATTTGCTTGGTGAGCAGAGATTGACAAATTGTTCAGTTATGACTGATGTTCAGAGTTGTGAGTTTTTGCGTTGCAAGAATTAAGTGTAGGGGTAACAGATCCTGCAAAATTTGTTATTATTAGTGACACCTAAGTTTGCTTGTATACATTATTGAGTTTATACTTTGTAACTTATACATTTTACAGTCATATTAGTAATTTGATTTGTTCTTTATATTACAGGTCGCTGCTTAAAAGCATTCCAAAGAAGAGTGTCACGACTGGCCGATAGTGGTTTAGTTTAAAGTTTAATTGATTAGATAATTTATTTAATAAATGATTTAAGTGAGGTACTATATATTATTAAGTAAAGAGGATCATTGTATTGTATTGACTAATGTCGTAAATTATTTATAAGTTTGTAAACTGTGTGTAAGAGCTCCGTGGCTAGCATGCATTATGCTGTACATATTGGAGCCAGGGCTAGTGTGATGTAGGCAATTTATTTGTTGATAGGTAACATTACATAGCAACTGCTGTTATTGAGTTAGGGGCTGTTGAGAATAGTCGCGAGTTTCAATTTTAGCTGGCATTCGGTTTTATAAATAGCTACATAGCAAGTCTTAGGTGTAGGTAGCAGATCCTACAGTCGTTTTTGTAATTTATATATAATATTTGCATTATATTGCTTAGCGCAGTATGACACTAATGATATATTTGAATCTTCCTATATGTTTAGTCATATAACCGTTCTGTTATAATTTCTTTACTTTATTTTAATTGTTTGTAAGCGTGTTAACTTCTAATTAATAAATTGTATACATTATCAGTGGGTGTGTGATGTAGCTCTTTGTCTGGCGGTATATTGCAGTACGTAGGAACCCAGGATGATATAGTGTAAATGTCTAATTGTTGATAAGAGTTTTGGATTATTGTTAAAGTGGAGAAATTTAATTGCAATCTGCTGAGGGTGTATAATATGTGGGTAATGAGTTAGTAGGTATAGATTAGCTATAGTAGCCAAGTAGTTAACGTTTGTGCTTTGGGTGTGGTAATTACTTGAGTTGAAAGTGTTTTTTTTTGTTATGCTTTGTATTGGAGGTTTTTTTTTTTTTTCTATCTCGTGGCAACTCAGCACACAAAGTTCGGCCGGCACGCGACCCGCAGCTCATAGCACAGGGCTATGTGCGCGGGGGGAGTGTTCAAGCCTTTTTTATTTGTCCGATTTTACATAAATCTTTACAAATGATTTGGCTCCTCAGAGAGGATGTTAGCTTAAAACTATGGCGGTTGTAGAGTAATTTGTTTACATTATTCACTTAACATTTGTACAAACTAAGTTTGGCTTAGCAGTGATCTCTGTACTCCATTATATAGACATGTGCGAGGGATTCTTTGCAGGCGCAGATGGAGCCCGCGTGCTGACAAATGGACTGATGTTTTGCATAACAAAACACTCCCATTGGTCAATACGAAGGACATGCGCTTCCTGCACGATTGCCCCCGCATGTTCTAATAGATTACAGAGACAAGGGCTAGCCATGATGCTTGATACAGTATTGCTTGTTTCTAAATTAAATTAGCCAGTAAATCGGGCTTACTAGCTAAATTAGTATTGATAGAAATAAGTACATATTTCCAAGTTTGTTAAATGCCTGAGGAGCAGATATTGACAAGATGTTCAGTTATGACTGGTATTCAAAATTGTTGATTTTTGCGTTGCAAGGATTGAGCGTAGGGGGAACAGTTCCTACTTAAATTGTCATTATTAGTGATATTTGTGTTGTTTTGTATAATATACATTATTGAATTTATAGATTATAGTTTATCTATTTAACAGTCATACTAGTAATTGTATTATTCTTTGTATTACAGATCGTTATCTCGAGGGAGTGTTCTTGGCACGGCTGGCCAATATTGGAATGTTAATAGTTTAATTAGTTTAATAGTTAATTTAATTTTATAATTTAAGTGACATATTGTTTATATTTGAATAAATAGTATCATCATATTGTATTGGTTAGTTAGTAACTTATTTATACATTGTTGATTGTGTGTAAAAACTCAGTGTCTAGCATGCATTATGCTGTACATATAGGAGCCATGGCTAATGTTGTGTTTACAATTTGATTGTTGATTGGCAGCGTTCCGTAGCAGTTGCTAGTGGCAAGTTAGAGCTAGTTAGGATTAACTTGATTTCCGGTTTTGATAATTATAAATAGTTGCATAGCAAGTCTTGGGAGTAGGTGTTGCAGGTCCTACAGTCATTTGTTGTTATTAATAATAATATTTGCATTGTATTGAATAGTATAGCGTAATATACATTAATGATGTATAATTGTAGCTTATTATATTGTATTTTCATACTAGTGATCTGGTCTATTTTGTTATTTTCACAAGTTGTTAGCGCTAGAATTAGATTTGACCTTGCAGCTCTAATCTATTTAATTCTTATGATTGAGTTGACTAAATTAAATTGTTGAGTTGACATGACATTTAGGGTTTGACCATTTGTATGATAGATTTAATTATTATATTTTGTAAGCAATTATTTATTGGCTAGCAGAGTGCTGTCTGTGAGAAGCCCAGTGGGCTGATATAATTTTAGATATCTAATTGAGCAGCTTTAACAAGATTGTAATCTGATCGTGCTTAGTTTATACTTTATAGGAGTATATGTAAGAATTATTAATGCATAATGATTAATAGGGAGGGTAGTAATTGGCATGGCTAGGTTCGATTTAAATTCATTGGATGATGAGGATATTTATTATTGATATTATTATTTATTAATAAGGAGGATTTAGTTTAATGAGTTGTCATTCTTGTTTAAGGTAAATTTGAATGTAATAGTTTGTCTTCATATTACTGAGAATCTGCTGCACGGTGCAGCAAAGATGTGAGAGTATTAAATGAGTTATAAGTATAAATTACTTGATATCATAGGGAAAACCAGAGTGCAGTTAACGTGTTGTGCTTTGGGTGTGAGTACAATTACATTGTGAGGTAAGTAAAAGTGTTTGTTTGTGATGTCCATTGTTGATGCACTTCTCAGGTAGCCAGCAGTCATTGAGGGAAGGGTCAGCCAGGTAGTCTTCGGCTTGCACAGGCAGGCCAGGTGTTCGCTTGCAGTATGGTGTTTTGCAATTGGTTGGGCTAGGGTGCCATTGTTGATGTAGACAAAGGTTTGTTGTTTCGCCTGATATTGTGATTTATTTGTTATTCAAATAAATGATCGTTGATTTTTGACTGGTTCATTGTGAATATTAGTGTTGTGTAACACCTTAATAGGGTTAATCGTATTAGTTACGCATTCATCGGCAGCGGCCATTAATATTGGAGTTGCAGAGTTGCAATGAAGCGAGGTCGCTATAATGTGGCGTTGAAATTGCGACTCCATATTGCATTGCAGCAATTTGTATACGAAGCGTAAGTAGCCATAATTATTATAGAGTTGATGGGCTTTTTCTTCGTTAGTAGTTTAGAGTTGGTATAAGAACTAATTTTCTTATTTCACGATCAGAGATCAGATGTGGTATATTGTGCGCAGAAGCTATCGCAGTATCAGCTGCACACGTAGGACAGTCAAAGAATATTATATTTATATGTTTGACTAATTGTTTGTTTGTTTGTATTTGCAGATTCCAGTATATATAGCTCACAAGCCAGGATCAGTCGTGAAGTTAGAGCATCGGGAAAAAGTGAGTATTGTACGCATGCAGTGTATATCATTTGCTGATGATTGTTGATAATTTTAATTTAATTGTTGACTGCAGAGCTGTATTGTATATTGCATGGGAGATGACGTCGTTCTTCAAGGTGCATGGTGAAGCTAGGAGGATAAGCAGGTGAGTGTTCGCGTTAGACTGTGCAGCTTCAGTGATTAATTGCTATTTGTTATTTTGCAGGAGAGACGTCCATGAGATGGCACGACGATACACGCCGATCAAACTTGCAGGGCAGACAGTGAGTACACTTGCAGTGTCCAGAAGGACGTAGTAGCTTGGCTTGAGAATTTTAAGGGTCCTGGGAATTGATTGGCAGGGATTTCGGTGTTTTACATCCGTAGAAGTCAGTCCAAAGGAGTTGTTAGCATCCAGCGTCAGTGCGTTTCAGAAAGTTAGTTGTGAAGAGTTAAGATGGCTCAAGATCGCAGCCATTAATGTTTGAAGTTGAGGAGTTATTGAGGATCCTTGTCTGTTTGGGCTAATTGCCATCATCACAGCTCATTATTGCTTACTACAGTATATGCGTTATTTAAGCTGAGCATGTGCATGATTGTAAGACAGTGTTTATTTGTGAATTCGTAGTAATTGTAGAGTTGACAGGGCGCTAGCCCTTATTGTTGATAGGTGAGATGATTGTTGATTATTTGTTTATTATTCCAGGAAACAGGAATCTGGAGTTCAGTTGCTAGGTGCTTTTGGAGGACATGTGCATGTCCATTTTGTCCATGTGCATTTTGAGGGCATATGTTCAGCATGCATTGCAGTTTCCAGCGTGTGAGAGTCCCCAGGTCAGGCTCAGTTGAGGAGATGAGCGTTGAGACTTGTAAAAATAGTGCGTATGCAGTATGCATTTAGCAAGATTTTTTATTATTAATTGTTTAATTATTGGCAGCAGTGCAGGGAGATGACGCCAGACTCCGAGATGCGAAGTGTTCCTGCGGACTAAGCAGGTGAGTAATTGCAAGTATGTTGACAGCTTTGTAGTTGATAAATGATTGATTTCTTTTACAGGGAGACGTCTGTGCGCAGATGGAACGGCAGTCGACGATCATTATTTGTGGACAGCCTGTGAGTGTTGCTAGCTGTACTGTATGTCGTAGTTTAGTGTTGGCTTGGGGTAGAGTTTAAGCATCCTGGCAGTCGCTTGGCAAGGACTTCAGGAATGAAGAGAATGTACCTGTTAAGGTGTCAATGGCGCAGGTTAAGTTGTTTAGAGTCGAAAGGATGCTTTTGCTGTCTTTATGGACTTGGTTGTTCATCCGTAATTGTCTGTCCGCAAAGGAATTGATAACAGCATCCAAATTGCTGAGCAGGAAGTTTTGGGAATTATTGTAAGATGCCAGATTGCTTACATCACGTCCAGTTCTAGGACTTGAATTTCGTACGCGCGAAGGGTTGCGCTTAGAGATGGCTAGGGATGATTTCCATTCGTTCTTACGCCAGGATGCAGAATGGGGAGTCCAACTAGACATCCCAGGAGAAGGAACCTCGTTGAGTAGATCCGATTGCACTGGGAGTTGGTGTTGTTGTTGTTGAGGGCGCAGTGCGCCATTAGAAGGATTGGATATACGAGTAAATCTCTGATTGGGGAGTTGAGTGAGCACAGGATCGCTGCCAGTATTAGTCTGCTGACAATCAGTGTCAGCAAAATTATGTCTATTCAGGAATTGCTGAGCTTGAGAGCTGAGTTTTGAGAGCGGCAGGGGTAGTTTGTTTAATCTTCTAGTGGACGCATGCTGCTCTGAGATATTGCTAAATGCATTTTTGATATTTGTGGCTATCATGGGCCGATGTCGGAGCTTGGATGCTTCTTTATAGACTACGCAGCCTCTATAGTTGGCTGTGTGTTCACCGTTGCAGTTTGCACATTTGGCTTTATCGTCCTTGTGCTTTACGCACTCAGTAGAGGGGTGATTTCCGCTGCATTTGACACATACGTATGGACGACAACAGTAGTTCTTAGTATGTCCGAATCTTTGGCAACGATGGCATTGCGGAACATCTTGACGTAGCATTTTTTCTACAGCTATTAGTTGGGTGCCAAGCTGTTTAAGTTGGAGGAAGGATTCAATTTTTTTCATTGCCACAGTTGCGTAGTTCTACTTCAAAGAGATGGAGCTGGGCGTTGTTGAATCGGTTTTTCACTAGATTCAGGAATTTGACTTGGAATCCGAGTTTAGTTAGCTCATCTCGGATCCAGTTAAGTGGAGTGTCTCTGTTTAAGTGGCGAATGATTCCGCGAAATCCTCGCTCACTGTTGAGTTGGTATGAGTGAGACTCAATAGTATTTTGGTTTTCATCCAAGAATTGGCGTAGTTTATTATGTGAGTCCACATCATTACATAAGACTCGTAAGCCATATTTGTTAGATTTGGTGCAGTATGAGTCACCAATTATTTCTTTGATTTTTGAATCAATAAGTTCAAAGTTTATATTATCGTTCGCATTGATAATTATTGGCGTCGGTCTGACAGCTCGAACTTTCTCGTTCATTACAGCATTTTGAGCAGAGAGGGAAGTATTTTTGAAGGGGTTTGAAGGAACTCTGGCAGTTCCTTTGTTGGCGTTGGAGGCAGCAGGTAGCTGGGTTTGAGCCAGAGGGTCTGCCAAAGGATCAGCTATTACATCAGCTATGCATGAGGGCCTGGGAAGATGGCGCAAGTCTGCGCGAGTTGGCTGTGGTTCACCTTCAGATGACGTCAGTGAAATGCACATTTCGTACTCGTCGGCAGTGTTGGGCTCCCGTCCAAGAGAGTTCCATAGTGGCTGGGCAGACGTGGAGTAGTCCGGTTCTTTATTGGCATCATCAGTAGTGGAGTTGAGTTCATTTTGTTTTAACATCATGGGGATAGTTAGTTGGTTCACCGATGATTTAGAGATTGTGGTCTGGCGATTTTTAGTTACGCGCGAGGGACTCGGTTTAACTTTGTTGGCTTTGCTTTTGTTTTTAATAGATTTGGCGGGAGTTTCCTCATCATGTGCTGGCTCATTTGACGGGCACTGCATGGTTTCATCACTATTAAGAGTTGCGTCCGAAAGGTCATTGAGCGACTCTTTGTTAGGGTAAGGAATTTCTTCCCTTTTTGGAAAAAAAAAAAATTTAAAAAAATTTTTTAATTAAAAATTAAAAAAAATTTTTTTTTTTTTTTTTTTTTTTTTTTTAAAAACTCGTGGCAACTCAGCACACAAAGTTCGGCCGGCACGCGACCCGCAGCTCATAGCACAGGGCTATGTGCGCGGGGGGGAGTGTTCAAGCCTTTTTTATTTGTCCGATTTTACATAAATCTTTACAAATGATTTGGCTCCTCAGAGAGGATGTTAGCTTAAAACTATGGCGGTTGTAGAGTAATTTGTTTACATTATTCACTTAACATTTGTACAAACTAAGTTTGGCTTAGCAGTGATCTCTGTACTCCATTATATAGACATGTGCGAGGGATTCTTTGCAGGCGCAGATGGAGCCCGCGTGCTGACAAATGGACTGATGTTTTGCATAACAAAACACTCCCATTGGTCAATACGAAGGACATGCGCTTCCTGCACGATTGCCCCCGCATGTTCTAATAGATTACAGAGACAAGGGCTAGCCATGATGCTTGATACAGTATTGCTTGTTTCTAAATTAAATTAGCCAGTAAATCGGGCTTACTAGCTAAATTAGTATTGATAGAAATAAGTACATATTTCCAAGTTTGTTAAATGCCTGAGGAGCAGATATTGACAAGATGTTCAGTTATGACTGGTATTCAGAATTGTTGATTTTTGCGTTGCAAGGATTGAGCGTAGGGGGAACAGTTCCTACTTAAATTGTCATTATTAGTGATATTTGTGTTGTTTTGTATAATATACATTATTGAATTTATAGATTATAGTTTATCTATTTAACAGTCATACTAGTAATTGTATTATTCTTTGTATTACAGATCGTTATCTCGAGGGAGTGTTCTTGGCACGGCTGGCCAATATTGGAATGTTAATAGTTTAATTAGTTTAATAGTTAATTTAATTTTATAATTTAAGTGACATATTGTTTATATTTGAATAAATAGTATCATCATATTGTATTGGTTAGTTAGTAACTTATTTATACATTGTTGATTGTGTGTAAAAACTCAGTGTCTAGCATGCATTATGCTGTACATATAGGAGCCATGGCTAATGTTGTGTTTACAATTTGATTGTTGATTGGCAGCGTTCCGTAGCAGTTGCTAGTGGCAAGTTAGAGCTAGTTAGGATTAACATGATTTCCGGTTTTGATAATTATAAATAGTTGCATAGCAAGTCTTGGGAGTAGGTGTTGCAGGTCCTACAGTCATTTGTTGTTATTAATAATAATATTTGCATTGTATTGAATAGTATAGCGTAATATACATTAATGATGTATAATTGTAGCTTATTATATTGTATTTTCATACTAGTGATCTGGTCTATTTTGTTATTTTCACAAGTTGTTAGCGCTAGAATTAGATTTGACCTTGCAGCTCTAATCTATTTAATTCTTATGATTGAGTTGACTAAATTAAATTGTTGAGTTGACATGACATTTAGGGTTTGACCATTTGTATGATAGATTTAATTATTATATTTTGTAAGCAATTATTTATTGGCTAGCAGAGTGCTGTCTGTGAGAAGCCCAGTGGGCTGATATAATTTTAGATATCTAATTGAGCAGCTTTAACAAGATTGTAATCTGATCGTGCTTAGTTTATACTTTATAGGAGTATATGTAAGAATTATTAATGCATAATGATTAATAGGGAGGGTAGTAATTGGCATGGCTAGGTTCGATTTAAATTCATTGGATGATGAGGATATTTATTATTGATATTATTATTTATTAATAAGGAGGATTTAGTTTAATGAGTTGTCATTCTTGTTTAAGGTAAATTTGAATGTAATAGTTTGTCTTCATATTACTGAGAATCTGCTGCACGGTGCAGCAAAGATGTGAGAGTATTAAATGAGTTATAAGTATAAATTACTTGATATCATAGGGAAAACCAGAGTGCAGTTAACGTGTTGTGCTTTGGGTGTGAGTACAATTACATTGTGAGGTAAGTAAAAGTGTTTGTTTGTGATGTCCATTGTTGATGCACTTCTCAGGTAGCCTGCAGTCATTGAGGGAAGGGTCAGCCAGGTAGTCTTCGGCTTGCACAGGCAGGCCAGGTGTTCGCTTGCAGTATGGTGTTTTGCAATTGGTTGGGCTAGGGTGCCATTGTTGATGTAGACAAAGGTTTGTTGTTTCGTCTGATATTGTGATTTATTTGTTATTCAAATAAATGATCGTTGATTTTTGACTGGTTCATTGTGAATATTAGTGTTGTGTAACACCTTAATAGGGTTAATCGTATTAGTTACGCATTCATCGGCAGCGGCCATTAATATTGGAGTTGCAGAGTTGCAATGAAGCGAGGTCGCTATAATGTGGCGTTGAAATTGCGACTCCATATTGCATTGCAGCAATTTGTATACGAAGCGTAAGTAGCCATAATTATTATAGAGTTGATGGGCTTTTTCTTCGTTAGTAGTTTAGAGTTGGTATAAGAACTAATTTTCTTATTTCACGATCAGAGATCAGATGTGGTATATTGTGCGCAGAAGCTATCGCAGTATCAGCTGCACACGTAGGACAGTCAAAGAATATTATATTTATATGTTTGACTAATTGTTTGTTTGTTTGTATTTGCAGATTCCAGTATATATAGCTCACAAGCCAGGATCAGTCGTGAAGTTAGAGCATCGGGAAAAAGTGAGTATTGTACGCATGCAGTGTATATCATTTGCTGATGATTGTTGATAATTTTAATTTAATTGTTGACTGCAGAGCTGTATTGTATATTGCATGGGAGATGACGTCGTTCTTCAAGGTGCATGGTGAAGCTAGGAGGATAAGCAGGTGAGTGTTCGCGTTAGACTGTGCAGCTTCAGTGATTAATTGCTATTTGTTATTTTGCAGGAGAGACGTCCATGAGATGGCACGACGATACACGCCGATCAAACTTGCAGGGCAGACAGTGAGTACACTTGCAGTGTCCAGAAGGACGTAGTAGCTTGGCTTGAGAATTTTAAGGGTCCTGGGAATTGATTGGCAGGGATTTCGGTGTTTTACATCCGTAGAAGTCAGTCCAAAGGAGTTGTTAGCATCCAGCGTCAGTGCGTTTCAGAAAGTTAGTTGTGAAGAGTTAAGATGGCTCAAGATCGCAGCCATTAATGTTTGAAGTTGAGGAGTTATTGAGGATCCTTGTCTGTTTGGGCTAATTGCCATCATCACAGCTCATTATTGCTTACTACAGTATATGCGTTATTTAAGCTGAGCATGTGCATGATTGTAAGACAGTGTTTATTTGTGAATTCGTAGTAATTGTAGAGTTGACAGGGCGCTAGCCCTTATTGTTGATAGGTGAGATGATTGTTGATTATTTGTTTATTATTCCAGGAAACAGGAATCTGGAGTTCAGTTGCTAGGTGCTTTTGGAGGACATGTGCATGTCCATTTTGTCCATGTGCATTTTGAGGGCATATGTTCAGCATGCATTGCAGTTTCCAGCGTGTGAGAGTCCCCAGGTCAGGCTCAGTTGAGGAGATGAGCGTTGAGACTTGTAAAAATAGTGCGTATGCAGTATGCATTTAGCAAGATTTTTTATTATTAATTGTTTAATTATTGGCAGCAGTGCAGGGAGATGACGCCAGACTCCGAGATGCGAAGTGTTCCTGCGGACTAAGCAGGTGAGTAATTGCAAGTATGTTGACAGCTTTGTAGTTGATAAATGATTGATTTCTTTTACAGGGAGACGTCTGTGCGCAGATGGAACGGCAGTCGACGATCATTATTTGTGGACAGCCTGTGAGTGTTGCTAGCTGTACTGTATGTCGTAGTTTAGTGTTGGCTTGGGGTAGAGTTTAAGCATCCTGGCAGTCGCTTGGCAAGGACTTCAGGAATGAAGAGAATGTACCTGTTAAGGTGTCAATGGCGCAGGTTAAGTTGTTTAGAGTCGAAAGGATGCTTTTGCTGTCTTTATGGACTTGGTTGTTCATCCGTAATTGTCTGTCCGCAAAGGAATTGATAACAGCATCCAAATTGCTGAGCAGGAAGTTTTGGGAATTATTGTAAGATGCCAGATTGCTTACATCACGTCCAGTTCTAGGACTTGAATTTCGTACGCGCGAAGGGTTGCGCTTAGAGATGGCTAGGGATGATTTCCATTCGTTCTTACGCCAGGATGCAGAATGGGGAGTCCAACTAGACATCCCAGGAGAAGGAACCTCGTTGAGTAGATCCGATTGCACTGGGAGTTGGTGTTGTTGTTGTTGAGGGCGCAGTGCGCCATTAGAAGGATTGGATATACGAGTAAATCTCTGATTGGGGAGTTGAGTGAGCACAGGATCGCTGCCAGTATTAGTCTGCTGACAATCAGTGTCAGCAAAATTATGTCTATTCAGGAATTGCTGAGCTTGAGAGCTGAGTTTTGAGAGCGGCAGGGGTAGTTTGTTTAATCTTCTAGTGGACGCATGCTGCTCTGAGATATTGCTAAATGCATTTTTGATATTTGTGGCTATCATGGGCCGATGTCGGAGCTTGGATGCTTCTTTATAGACTACGCAGCCTCTATAGTTGGCTGTGTGTTCACCGTTGCAGTTTGCACATTTGGCTTTATCGTCCTTGTGCTTTACGCACTCAGTAGAGGGGTGATTTCCGCTGCATTTGACACATACGTATGGACGACAACAGTAGTTCTTAGTATGTCCGAATCTTTGGCAACGATGGCATTGCGGAACATCTTGACGTAGCATTTTTTCTACAGCTATTAGTTGGGTGCCAAGCTGTTTAAGTTGGAGGAAGGATTCAATTTTTTCATTGCCACAGTTGCGTAGTTCTACTTCAAAGAGATGGAGCTGGGCGTTGTTGAATCGGTTTTTCACTAGATTCAGGAATTTGACTTGGAATCCGAGTTTAGTTAGCTCATCTCGGATCCAGTTAAGTGGAGTGTCTCTGTTTAAGTGGCGAATGATTCCGCGAAATCCTCGCTCACTGTTGAGTTGGTATGAGTGAGACTCAATAGTATTTTGGTTTTCATCCAAGAATTGGCGTAGTTTATTATGTGAGTCCACATCATTACATAAGACTCGTAAGCCATATTTGTTAGATTTGGTGCAGTATGAGTCACCAATTATTTCTTTGATTTTTGAATCAATAAGTTCAAAGTTTATATTATCGTTCGCATTGATAATTATTGGCGTCGGTCTGACAGCTCGAACTTTCTCGTTCATTACAGCATTTTGAGCAGAGAGGGAAGTATTTTTGAAGGGGTTTGAAGGAACTCTGGCAGTTCCTTTGTTGGCGTTGGAGGCAGCAGGTAGCTGGGTTTGAGCCAGAGGGTCTGCCAAAGGATCAGCTATTACATCAGCTATGCATGAGGGCCTGGGAAGATGGCGCAAGTCTGCGCGAGTTGGCTGTGGTTCACCTTCAGATGACGTCAGTGAAATGCACATTTCGTACTCGTCGGCAGTGTTGGGCTCCCGTCCAAGAGAGTTCCATAGTGGCTGGGCAGACGTGGAGTAGTCCGGTTCTTTATTGGCATCATCAGTAGTGGAGTTGAGTTCATTTTGTTTTAACATCATGGGGATAGTTAGTTGGTTCACCGATGATTTAGAGATTGTGGTCTGGCGATTTTTAGTTACGCGCGAGGGACTCGGTTTAACTTTGTTGGCTTTGCTTTTGTTTTTAATAGATTTGGCGGGAGTTTCCTCATCATGTGCTGGCTCATTTGACGGGCACTGCATGGTTTCATCACTATTAAGAGTTGCGTCCGAAAGGTCATTGAGCGACTCTTTGTTAGAGTTAGGCATTGCGTTCCTTGTTGGCAGAATGTATTTATTAAAGTTGTTGTTATTAATTACTTTAAGTTGAATTTTCACTTTATGTTCAGTTCTTCAATAAGATGCGCGTTGGTTGCTTGATGAAGGTGTGCAATTGAGTGTTTTTGAGTGCAGGCAAGATGGTGGATTTTTATGCCATAGAGGGCTTTTGAAGATCACAAACTGTTATACACTTTTATGTGTGGCGTGGGTGTACCATAGAGGTATTAGTCGTGGGTGTGGTGAGAGAGAGAATGACTCCCGTGTTCGCAGTGTGGTGAGTAGTTCATGGATGAGAGAGCACTCTCACCAATACCGTCGCACGGATTTTTCACATGAGTTATTCAATTATTTAAATTTCACTTTTAAAGGTTTAAACAAAATGAAAATGTATGTTCTCCACATTCTTCGGGTAGAGAATTTGATTGTCTACAAGTTGAAACTATTTTCAGTAATTAATTCCACTTTTTTCCCACTTAAAACTCAATAATTCACGGAGCTTTTTCTATCTCGTGGCTTTTTTTCTATCTCGTGGCAACTCAGCACACAAAGTTCGGCCGACACGCGACCCGCTGCACATAGCACATGGCTATGTGCGCGGGGGGAGTGTTCAAGCCTTTTTTATTTGTCCGATTTTACATAAATCTTTACAAATGATTTGGTTCCTCAGAGAGGATGTTAGCTTAAAACTATGGCGGTTGTAGAGTAATTTGTATACATTATTTACTTAACATTTGTACAAACTAAGTTTGGCTTAACGATGATCTCTGTACTCCATTCTATAGACATGTGCGAGGGATTCATTGCAGGCGCGGATGGAGCCCGCGTATTGGCAAATGGGCTGATGTTTTGCATAACAAAACACTCCCATTGGTCAGTACGAAGGACATGCGCTTCCTACACGATTGCCCCCGCATGTTCTAATAGATTACAGAGACAAAGGCTAGCCATGTTGCTTATTATTTGTCGCTATAATTAATTATCCAGTAAATAGGGTTTACTAGCATAATTAGTATTGACAAAAATATAACAAATTTCCAAGTTTGTTATTTGCTTGGTGAGCAGAGATTGACAAATTGTTCAGTTATGACTGATGTTCAGAGTTGTGAGTTTTTGCGTTGCAAGAATTAAGTGTAGGGGTAACAGATCCTGCAAAATTTGTTATTATTAGTGACACCTAAGTTTGCTTGTATACATTATTGAGTTTATACTTTGTAACTTATACATTTTACAGTCATATTAGTAATTTGATTTGTTCTTTATATTACAGGTCGCTGCTTAAAAGCATTCCAAAGAAGAGTGTCACGACTGGCCGATAGTGGTTTAGTTTAAAGTTTAATTGATTAGATAATTTATTTAATAAATGATTTAAGTGAGGTACTATATATTATTAAGTAAAGAGGATCATTGTATTGTATTGACTAATGTCGTAAATTATTTATAAGTTTGTAAACTGTGTGTAAGAGCTCCGTGGCTAGCATGCATTATGCTGTACATATTGGAGCCAGGGCTAGTGTGATGTAGGCAATTTATTTGTTGATAGGTAACATTACATAGCAACTGCTGTTATTGAGTTAGGGGCTGTTGAGAATAGTCGCGAGTTTCAATTTTAGCTGGCATTCGGTTTTATAAATAGCTACATAGCAAGTCTTAGGTGTAGGTAGCAGATCCTACAGTCGTTTTTGTAATTTATATATAATATTTGCATTATATTGCTTAGCGCAGTATGACACTAATGATATATTTGAATCTTCCTATATGTTTAGTCATATAACCGTTCTGTTATAATTTCTTTACTTTATTTTAATTGTTTGTAAGCGTGTTAACTTCTAATTAATAAATTGTATACATTATCAGTGGGTGTGTGATGTAGCTCTTTGTCTGGCGGTATATTGCAGTACGTAGGGAGACCCAGGATGATATAGTGTAAATGTCTAATTGTTGATAAGCAGTTTTGGCATTATTGTTAAAGTGGCCAGAAATTTAATTGACAACCAGCATAAGTTGTATAATCACGTGGGTCAGTGATTTAGTAGGCACAGATTAGCTATAGTTGCCAATTATTTAGCACGTGTGCTGGCTATTGTAATAACTTGGGCTCTGAACTTAGTTGGCGTGGATTTTATGCTGTTCAGCTCGGAATAGTGTCTTTCACTTCCAATTGGAAGTTGGATTGGCTAGGTATTAGATATGAGTTAATTGATGGTAGGGAAAATACAGGGTATGCAATAGTATTGCCATTAGTTTATTTATATATTGATTCACAAAACTGACTAAAAATATTTTCATTGTACGTATTTGCTTACGTGGTTATTAACAGCACATTTTATTCCTTAATCCTAAGCTGTGTGCAAATAGTAGCTTAGTATGTGCCAGCTAAGTGTGAATCAGTTTGTATGTATTCATTATTTATAGTGAATGCAGTGCAGTGAGAATAAAATGAAATAGTAAACAGTATTTTCTTATTGAGAATATTTACTTTAAATGTTTATAAGCAGCACATTATATTCATTTATTTTTAAGTTGTGTGCGATCAGTAGCTTAGTATATGTATGTATTTAATATAAAATAATTTGTATATATTCATTATATGTAATGTGAATAAAATTATAAAATAAAATTAATAAGGGGCTCTTACTGAGAGCTGAACAAAATTATTCGAGTTAGAGTTTTGACATTGTGCTTTGTAGGCAGTGTTGACAGTAGGGATTTCTTAAGTACATCATTAAGTTAATTGAGGCAATCTATGCCACTGATGATTTTCAGTTGGATGAGGAGCGGCATGAGGTCCCTAGTCAGGGATAGGAGGCGGTTGTTGAGCATTGGGATTGGAGCCGAGGGCACGAGGTGGCTGCTCTTTTCAGAGATCTCGATGTCCTGGATGATCTGCAGGATTTCCCTGGCAGTTGTACGGAGTTGCCTCCAGTTAGATGAGTCCTCGCTGTTGAGGAAGGGCAGTTGTGTGGCTGCAGTCTGCAGCAGGCTGCGCGAGCGGCAGCCAGAGTAGGTGTGGGACGTCAAGCAATGCTCACACGACTGCACAGTGCATTGCCGAGCACTGATCTCCTTTTTGAAGTTTGTGAGGTCTTTCTGAAGAGTGGAGACCGTGTCCGTAAGCATTTTAATTGGGACACGGTTGCTGGAGGCATTAGAGATAGGGAGCGGCGACGGAGTGTTCTTTTGAGGCGCTGGCGCAGGACGAGGATGCTGCTGCGTGCTTTTATGCAGGTTTGGCTGGGTGTTCCCTGAGAATTTCTTCCATGCAAGTTGGTAGGCCTTGCAGCCTCTGTAGGACGCAGCATGGGAGCCCATGCAGTTGGCGCATTTTGGGGTCTCATGTGGGCCTTTTGTGCACTTGCCCGTCGGGTGCTTGCCTGCACATTTAACACAAATGTAGGGGAGCGAGCAAAAGTTTTTGGTGTGCCCAAATTTCTGGCAGCGCTGGCACTGAGGGAGCAGGGGACGTTGGGCTTCAATAATGACTTTTTGAAAGCCAAGGTTAGTGATTTTGAATACTTCCTGGTGGTTGTAAGTTTTTTCAATGTGTGCGATGAAGCCATGATACGCCTCGCCTGTGTGGTGGTTTATAACTGCATTGACGAATTTGACTATAAATCCCAGTTTCGTCAGTTCTGTTCTGATCCAGTCAGTTGGTGTGTTTTTATTGAGGTAGCGTATGAAAATCTTACAGCTACTTTCATCGCTAGCTTGGTGAGTATACATGGCTACTCCAACCGATCTGAGAAAGTCTACCAGTTTTCTATGGGAAGCATGGTCGATGAGGAAGATTTCGCATCCGCGATGAGTTGACTTTGAGGTGAAGTCACTATGTCCCAGTGCCAGCTTGACTTCATCTATTATTTTGGCGTAAGGGTAGTTCTCAGTGATGATTATTGGCATCGGGCGGGAGGATTTAGATGAAGAAGGCTGAGAGCTGAAGGCAGCTATGTCAGAGTCGGAGTATGTAGATAGGCTTATTGAGCAGATGTCCTCCGCAGGGGGATCTTCTTCCCTTGGGAGAGTTGTATTTGAAGTATCAGCTGCAACAGCGGGGTCGATGGAAAATGTTTTGTTGAGAGGTGATTGCAGATTAGCAGTTGGCAGAGCAAGGTTTGCAGGTGTTGGGAAAGAGCTAGTGACTGTAGGGGCTGCAGAGTCGTTGTCGTCAACGTCATCCAAGTTTGGTGTGAAGGGTATGTGAGCATCCCAGCATTGTTGGTTTGTTGGAAGCATGGCTAGGAGCTTGGTGTTAGCCTTAGCAAGGGATCGAGGCATGTTTGCAGAGTCGTTGGGATCTCTTGTCGAGCAGGCGGTTGCCTTAGTTGTTGCTTTTGGTGTCGCTGTTGTTGTCGTTGTTGATATTGCTGGTGTTGTTGCAGTAGTAGTAGATTTAGTTGGAGCAGCTTTCCTATTGGTGGGAGATTGAGTGCCAACAACATCAATCTCGACGTCTGAGTCGAAAGGAGAGGACGGGGATGATTTTTCTCCTGCTTGGGCGCTCAGGGCAGAAGAGTTGACCAATACAGCTGCAGCCGATGATATTGTGGTAGTTGAGGTTGTTGTTTTGGTTTTTTCCACTGCTACAGCTGCCAAGGATGGGGCAGGCTGTAGATCAGTGACGCTGATGCCAGGGTCAGAGTATGTTTTAGTATTCTTTTTATTTTTATTTTCCTTTACTTTATTCATGTTCGAGTTCTTGTTCTCTATGTTTTATTGAGAATAGAAGTGGCTGCGTAGTACGATCAGCATAGAGTATGTATACTGGTGCGTAGATTTTTATGGATGGGATTAGATTAAATACACTTAATTTATCGATAATACTGGTTTTGTGGCAAGGAGCTGCATCAGCTTTGGGATTTATTCAATACTTTTGGTAGTGTTGTAAGCTGGAACAAAGTTCCATGGTGATTGATTCCAGCCATTTTGAAGTGCAATTTTTATTTAGAGCAATTAGAAGCATACAGTGTTTATATAATACTTTGTTGCAGAATTGTTGTTTACATTTTATATCAGTAGGAGGCTGAGTGGATGACTAGCGGTACGGAGGAATAAGTTCTTGCTTGACTGTTTACACTGCGTACTCTGTTAGCACCGTTTACACTGTCTCCGTTTACACTGTCACCGCACAGTGTCTCCCTTGCTGCAGGTAATTGTTATGTGATGTGAAGAGTGGGAGAGAGGTGTAAAAGTTCTTGTTGTTATCTAATGAATTCTTATAGGGTCAGAAGTGTGTTTTGATGAAGGATGATACCAATTGACGAGTTAATAACATCTGCAGAGAAATCGCTGCTAGTGTACCGTTTGAGCGATTGTTGATCGGTAGTGCTTGGTATAATTTGCAGTTTAGATGCATTTATTAGCCATTATTGAACTGATCAGTATCTTGTCTTGTTATAGATTGCGAGGATGTTATTTGAGAGCTGGCGATTTCTTCTGAAGGCAGAGGATCTGAATTGGCTGGAGAGTTACCGTCCAATGATTGGTGTTGAGCAGAGCTGTTTACGTTTGCGTTGTTATTAATGGATACACGGGTAAGTGCGGCTTGGTTAGCGCTTTGCATTTCTATCTCGTGTAGGGCTCTGTATCTTGTAGACATGTAGATGAATCCAGGCAGGTATCTCAGGTTTCCGAAAGTTTCATCCATCTCTCCGGTTTCAATGAAGTGGCGAAGAGAAGGGCGGTTTGATAGCGATGAAACCGGGGGTTCCAGGGAACAGGGGGATGGGCGCGAGGAAACAATGTTCGAACTAGTAGTATTGACTTGGGGCTCCTCTTCTCTATCATTTGAACTGCCATTGAGAGGCGGCGCTGGGATCTGTTGAGTTGGTAGGCATCTCGCAATCATATCTAGGTAGCGAGGTCGACGGAGGCGAAGACGAGAAGGTCTATATGGATCAGTTGCTAGTTTTCTAGCTTCCGGGTTGTCATGATGGAGCAGTCTGTCAATATACTTCTGGCTCATAGTGTGGAAGACTTCGTCAACTTGTTTAACTTTGAGATCTGCATGAAGGGTAGCATTTCTGACATGCCAAGAGGCTCCAGTGATAATTCGCAGTGTTTTGTTTTGGATGACTCTTATACGGGTCATTTGGATGTTACTGACTAGGGATCCCCAGATGGGTAGTGAGTACTGCCAGATGGGAGCAATCAGTTGCTTGTAGACTATTACCCTAGTTTTTAGTGGGAGCTTACTTTCCTTGCTTAAGAGCCAGTGCAGTTTTTTAATACGGGCTCGTAATTTTATAACGAGAGCAAGTACGTGATGTTGCAGTACCAGCTTTGAGTCAAGTTTGACCCCCAAGTAGGTGTGTTTGGTTTTGTTCGTCAGCGGTATTCCATTAAATTTAGGAGAGGAGGCAGAATCTGGGTCAGCTGGTATCTCACGGAGGGTATGCATTACATGGGCTGTTTTGTTCACATTGACTGTGATGCACCACTTGTTTGCCCAGTCTAGGTAGGATTTAAGATATGTTTCAACCCTTTTGATGGCAACAGAGTGTAGGAAGAAGGAAGAGATGATTGCAGTGTCGTCTGCGTATGTGGCAATGAGCGATGTGTTTGGATACTCAGGAGGAGGAATGTCCGAAGCGTAGACAGTATAAAGTATTGGGCCCAGGACACTGCCTTGGGGCACTCCAGCTGAGATAGTTTTTGTGTCACTGGCAAGCCCATCAGTGGATTCAACAATAAATGTTCTCTTTGTGAGGTAGTGACGTATGATTCTGTAGAGGGCAGGTGGGAGGATTCTGCTTAGTTTGTAGAATAGTCCTTTGTGCCAGACTCGGTCAAAGGCTTCTTTTATATCGAGATAGACCGCCGAGCAGTATTCACTGCGCTCGAAGGCTTTGAGTATGTATTGAGAGACTCTTCCGAGTTGCTGTTCAGCTCCATGCTGTTTGCGGAAACCAAATTGATGGTTTGGGATTGCTCTTGCAAAGGAGTCGTGCTCAAACATGCGTTTAAGTGTTAAAGTTTCAAAGATTTTTGAGATACCAGAGAGAAGACTGATTGGTCTGTATGAAGATAGTTGATCACTTGGTTTCCCAGGTTTATGAATCATTTTTATAACAGCGTGTTTCCATTTGCTGGGATAGTGTCCAAACTTTAGGATGTTGTTGAATAGTAGAGTCAGGTACTTTATGGCTATAGTTGGGAGAGCTTTGAGGGTTCTGTTGTCTATGTTATCATATCCTGGAGATTTTTTGCTTTTTAGGAGCTGGATCTGTTCCTGTATTTCATCTGGGGATATACTCCTAAATGTCAGATCAGTGTTGATTGACGGGGGTGGGGTGTTTTGTTCAATAGTTAAGAGATCGGCAGGGGAAGTAGTGATAACAGTTGTAAATCTTTCCTGAAGATGCTGGGAGAAGGCTTCTGCTTTTTCTTGGGAGCTCTTGCACCAGCAATCTGCATTGTTGCTGACAGCATGCTTTTTGACTGGAAGATTAGGTGTAGGCTGCCTTTTGATGCTGCTAGTAATGCGCCAGAGCTTTTGCATGTTGAATCGGTTGTCCGGGGCTAGAGATTCCAGGAGTCTGGTGAGTTTCCTTTCCTCCATTTTTTTTAAGAGACTTTTTAATGCTGTTAGTTAAGAAATTGTAGAGTCGTTTGATAGTCGTTGAAGTGTTGAGTTTTAGGTTAATAATTTTTTTTGACAATTCGTCTGTCCTTGATTAAATCCAAGGTGGAGCGATCGATGCGAGGTAGGCTGGAGCGTACAGTCTGCGGAGGGGTCGCGTAGCTGGCAGCAAGCTTGACATTCCTTTCGAAGACTTGGACACAGTCGTCGATATCTTCTGGGGAGTTGATTTCGGTATCAAGCAATATGTGATTACATAGGAAGGACTTAAATTTGTTGATACTGGCATTAAGTGGTAGGAGATAGCATTTGGATTTATTGAGTTGAGGAGAGGAGAAGACTTCTATAAGTAAGGGTAGATGATCTGAACTTAAGTCATGGACTGAAGTTATCTTTAGCTGATCTCGATCAAGGCCTCGATATACTCCAAAGTCTATAGCTGAGGGCGAGTTACGTGTGTTGGTAGGATAGTGAGTTGGTGATCCGGTGGCAAGTATGTTGTAATTGTGAGAGTGTACACATCTTAAAAGGGCAGCACCTCTGGCACAAGATCGGGCATTGCCCCACCAGTAGCTTTTGGCGTTCCAGTCGCCTAGTATCAGGAAGCGTTCGCCAAATTTGCAGAGCAGTTCATGAAATTGGCTAGTAGTCCAGCCTTCTTGAGGCTGCAGGTAGGCGGCTGATATGTTTAGGCATTCGCCGTTTTGTAGAGTGACTGAGATAGTAGAGCATTGAATTTTATTGGGTGTGTCAATATTGATTGAAATGTGGCGGATGGAGGTTTTAACATAGATAACAGCTCCACCTCTTCTGCGATTCCAGTGATGGTTGGCTGTGTATTCGTAATATCCCTTTATTTTAATGCTATCAGTGCTAACGGTATGAGTTTCCGCTACAATCATTATGTCAATATTATAGCGCTCAATAAATGAAGATAGATCAGCTAGTTTGCGCTTTATTCCAGCTGCATTCCAGCATGCAATCTTTAGAGGTGAAGGGGGGAGATGGTTATTAGGGCTCTGGGTTTAGGGAATTTTTTTTTTTTTTTTTTTTTTTTTTTTTATGAAAAAAATATATTGGGAGGGGGGTTGGGGGGGGGGGAAAGAGGGGGGAGACCTGTGTAATGCTCGTTTTAGCTGTTGCAGTGTTTTCAAGGAGCAGTTGATGTTGTTCTCTATGGGAGTCAGCCAGGATTGACGTGAGTTTCTGCAGTTTGCTGGATAGCGTGGTATAGAAGTCCAACTGGGAGTTAAGTACCATCGTTTGCGGGGTAGAGGGAGGTGCATCCCTGTAGGGAATTTTGCGTTTTATTCTATTATTGATAGCTTGTCGCAGCAGGCTTGGAGCAAGTTTATAATGCTGTTGCTGGAATGATGATGTTTGTCTTTCCTTGCGAAGGAGGGGTGATCGAGAGAGAGTGGGTTGGGGGTGGCAGTTAAGCACGTTTTTGCAGGCCACAACTTCTGCATAGCTAAGGCTTTTAGAGTTGAAAGGAGAGTATTTACATCTGATTGGGGTTGGGGTTGAAGAGGGCTTGGTTCCTGTAAAGATTGACCGTGATATGTCTGCTAATTGCTTGGCTTCGTTGTTGTTTCCAATGTTTGTATAGTTCGCCCGTGGGTTTAGTTGGCATTT
>JAEIFI010000237.1:0-74859 GCA_018901815.1 Zaprionus lachaisei
TGGCAGACGGCTGTGAGAGAGTGCGTGTTCATGTGTTCAACTCCCGGTTGAGGCGGGTGCGAATTTTCATTTATTAATTATTTATTATATTATTTTAGTTTTTTTATTTATTTTATTCAAATAATATTCGGGCGGCGATTCCATACCGTTAAAATTTGTATTACGGTATAATATGATAATCCATGGCCTTATACAGTCAGCACCTGACTGTAGCGTTAGTATTTATTTTATTTATTTATATTTTATTTATATATATATTCTAATAATATTCGGGCGGCGATTCCATACCGTTAAAATTTTTATTACGGTATAATATGATAATCCATGGCCTTATACAGTCAGCACCTGACTGTAGCGTTAGTATTTTTAGGCCATGGATTTTAAAAAATTCATGGACTATTGTGTTTGTCGGAACGGAATTGTGCGTAACAGGCAGAAGGAGGCATCTCCGACCCCATAAACTATATATATTCTGAATCAGTATCAGTAGCCGAGTCGATTGAGCCATGTCTGTCTGTCCGTCTGTCCGTCTGTCTGTCTGTATGAACACCTGGATCTCAGAAAGTATAAGAGCTAGAGTCATCAAATTTTGCGACAACATACGTATATATTGCAGTGTCTCAAAGTTTTTTTAAAGTTTGGACACGCCCCTTCCCGCCTCCGTAAATCAGTAATAACTATTTAAAAACTACAATATTAGCTCAACATTCAAAGTTGTATATCTTACATGACAAATACTTTGCCACGGGCGTTATGTGAAAATTTAATTTAAATCGGACTATTAATAAGTGAGATATGATACGAATTAAACTCACTTTGAACATACATTTATACTTAAGCAGACCTAATTTACGCAAGCATACCGAAGTTCAAATCTAGACACACATCATTTTAAACTTTTTATTTGCATTGTATGGTAACAAAATTGGTTGACAATGCAGCTTTGCCGATAGGCTAGGGAGTGAGGCAATGGCCGAGTGGTTAGAGTGGCGGACGGCTGTGAGAGAGTGCGTGTGTTCAACTCCCGGTTGAGGCGGGTGCGAATTTTTATTTATTAATTATTTATTATTTTATTTTATTTTTTTTATTTATTTTATTCTAATAATATTCGGACGGCGATTCCATACCGCGTCAGACACACAGCATTGGAAACTTTTTATTTGCATTGTATGGTAACAAAATTGGTTGACAATGCAGCTTTGCCGATGGGCCAAGGAGTGTGGCAATGGCCGTGTGGTTAGAGTGGCGGACAGCTGTGAGAGAGTGCGTGTGTTCAACTCCCGGTTGAGGCGGGTGAGAATTTTCATTTATGAATTGTTTATTATTTTATTTTATTTTTTTTATTTATTTTATACTAATAATAATAATATTCGGGCAGCGATTCCATACCGTTAAAATTTTTATTACGGTATAATATGAAATCCATGGCCTTATACAGTCAGCACCTGACTGTAGCGTTAGTATTTTTTTTATTTATTTTATCCTAATAATATTCGGGCGGCGATTCCATACCGCGTCAGACACACAGCATTGGAAACTTTTTATTTGCATTGTATGGTAACAAAATTGGTTGACAATGCAGCTTTGCCGATGGGCCAAGGAGTGTGGCAATGGCCGTGTGGTTAGAGTGGCGGACAGCTGTGAGAGAGTGCGTGTGTTCAACTCCCGGTTGAGGCGGGTGAGAATTTTCATTTATGAATTGTTTATTATTTTATTTTATTTTTTTTATTTATTTTATTCTAATAATATTCGGGCGGCGATTCCATACCGTTAAAATTTTTATTACGGTATAATATGATAATCCATGGCCTTATACAGTCAGCACCTAACTGTAGCGTTAGTATTTTCATTGTTGGGGGTGTCGTGTCCCCAAAATCAAACTCCCAGTCACCAGTCAAGCAAGAGCTTAGAATGTTACGAAGAGAAAAACTCCTAAATTCTCACTATGACTGTCTATTCAAAGACAATTGGTTTACTGTCCTTCGCTCTGATCAACTAATGTTCCGTGCAAGTCTTCTTTGTTTCGTAGAAGCTTCCATTTTCTCAAATGAAATATTTGAAATACCTGGCTTTACACAAGTTGTACGGCTAGATTGTGAGTCAGTAGCCAAGAGAACAAGACCAAAAAGAGGCATTCTTATTTTCATAAAAAATTAACTATTTGAGAATGTTAGTCTTTTTTTTACAGGTCGATTTTATAGTAATCCCAATAATTTATCTTCAGCAGTTTTTGAGTATGTCGTATTAAAATATAAGTGTACAGGGTTCCTTATAATCTATAAGACACCAGCATATCCATTGCCAAAGTTCGAAGCAGAATTTGAGAAATTATTTTTGAGCTTTCCATTTTTAGATAGTCATTCCATAGTTTTCGGAGATTTTAACATGTGCTTGCGGTTTTGGAGGGTGTAGTAGTAGAACTTATAACTTATTAGTAAGATTAGAATATGAGTCTCTCTTAGATTTGACATCGTCTACAACCAATTTGAATACTCATATTGATTGGGCGATGTCAAATATTTCAGTCACCATAGTGGGGATTTAATTAATGTTGCAAGTTTAGATATATAATTTATATTTATTTTATAATAATAATATATGTAAATATATTCATTTAAGTTTTTTTATTAGAACTAAACTAATAGGAAACAATATGACTGCACACAGGCAGTTGAGAGTATAAGAGATAATATATGAGAGCCTTGCTTCAGTGCGATTTCAAGTTAAAGAGTTACAGCATTTTAAACTTTTTATTTGCATTGTATGGTAACAAAATTGGTTGACAATGCAGCTTTGCCGATAGGCCAAGGAGTGGGGCAATGACCGAGTGGTTAGAGTGGCGGACGGCTTGATAAGAAAGTTCGTGTGTTCAACTCCCGGTTGAGGCGGGTGCGAATTTTCATTTATTAATTATTTATTATTTTATTTTATTTTTTAGGCCATGGATTTTAAAAAAATTCATGGTCTATTGTGTTTGTCGGAACGGAATTGTGCGTAACAGGCAGAAGGAGGCATCTCCGACCCCATAAACTATATATATTCTGAATCAGTATCAGTAGCCGAGTCGATTGAGCCATGTCTGTCTGTCCGTCTGTCTGTCTGTATGAACACCTAAAACTCAGAAAAAATAAAAAAAAAAAAAAAAAAATTTTATAACAAAAAAAATATAAAATATAATTTTTTAATATTTTTTTTTTTTTTAAAAAAAATCTGCGCCTCCGTAAATCAGTAATAACTATTTAAAAATACAATATTAGCTCAACAACCAAAGTTGTATATCTTACATGACAAATACTTTGCCACGGGCGTTATGTGAAAATTTCATTTAAATCGGACTATTAATAAGTGAGATATGATACGAATTAAACTCACTTTGAACATACATTTATACTTAAGCAGACCTAATTTACGCAAACATACCGAAGTTCAAATCTAGCGTCAGACACACAGCATTTTAAACTTTTTATTTGCATTGTATGGTAACAAAATTGGTTGACAATGCAGCTTTGCCGATAGGCCAAGGAGTGGGGCAATGACCGAGTGGTTAGAGTGGCGGACGGCTGTGAGAGAGTGCGTGTGTTCAACTCCCGGTTGAGGCGGGTGCGAATTTTCATTTATTAATTATTTATTATTTTATTTTATTTTTTAGGCCATGGATTTTAAAAAAATTCATGGTCTATTGTGTTTGTCGGAACGGAATTGTGCGTAACAGGCAGAAGGAGGCATCTCCGACCCCATAAACTATATATATTCTGAATCAGTATCAGTAGCCGAGTCGATTGAGCCATGTCTGTCTGTCCGTCTGTCCGTCTGTCTGTCTGTATGAACACCTGGAACTCAGAAAGTATAAGAGCTAGAGTCATCAAATTTTGCGACAACATACGTATATATTGCAGTGTCTCAATGTTTTTTTAAAATTTGGACACACCCCTTCGCGCCTCCGTAAATCAGTAATAATATTTAAAAAACAATATTAGCTCAACAACCAAAGTTGTATATCTTACATGACAAATACTTTGCCACGGGCGTTATGTGAAAATTTCATTTAAATCGGACTATTAATAAGTGAGATATGATACGAATTAAACTCACTTTGAACATACATTTATACTTAAGCAGACCTAATTTACGCAAACATACCGAAGTTCAAATCTAGCGTCAGACACACAGCATTTTAAACTTTTTATTTGCATTGTATGGTAACAAAATTGGTTGACAATGCAGCTTTGCCGATAGGCCAAGGAGTGGGGCAATGACCGAGTGGTTAGAGTGGCGGACGGCTGTGAGAGAGTGCGTGTGTTCAACTCCCGGTTGAGGCGGGTGCGAATTTTCATTTATTAATTATTTATTATTTTATTTTATTTTTTAGGCCATGGATTTTAAAAAAATTCATGGTCTATTGTGTTTGTCGGAACGGAATTGTGCGTAACAGGCAGAAGGAGGCATCTCCGACCCCATAAACTATATATATTCTGAATCAGTATCAGTAGCCGAGTCGATTGAGCCATGTCTGTCTGTCCGTCTGTCCGTCTGTCTGTCTGTATGAACACCTGGAACTCAGAAAGTATAAGAGCTAGAGTCATCAAATTTTGCGACAACATACGTATATATTGCAGTGTCTCAATGTTTTTTTAAAATTTGGACACACCCCTTCGCGCCTCCGTAAATCAGTAATAATATTTAAAATATTAGCTCAACAACCAAAGTTGTATATCTTACATGACAAATACTTTGCCACGGGCGTTATGTGAAAATTTCATTTAAATCGGACTATTAATAAGTGAGATATGATACGAATTAAACTCACTTTGAACATACATTTATACTTAAGCAGACCTAATTTACGCAAACATACCGAAGTTCAAATCTAGCGTCAGACACACAGCATTTTAAACTTTTTATTTGCATTGTATGGTAACAAAATTGGTTGACAATGCAGCTTTGCCGATAGGCCAAGGAGTGGGGCAATGACCGAGTGGTTAGAGTGGCGGACGGCTGTGAGAGAGTGCGTGTGTTCAACTCCCGGTTGAGGCGGGTGCGAATTTTCATTTATTAATTATTTATTATTTTATTTTATTTTTTAGGCCATGGATTTTAAAAAAATTCATGGTCTATTGTGTTTGTCGGAACGGAATTGTGCGTAACAGGCAGAAGGAGGCATCTCCGACCCCATAAACTATATATATTCTGAATCAGTATCAGTAGCCGAGTCGATTGAGCCATGTCTGTCTGTCCGTCTGTCCGTCTGTCTGTCTGTATGAACACCTGGAACTCAGAAAGTATAAGAGCTAGAGTCATCAAATTTTGCGACAACATACGTATATATTGCAGTGTCTCAATGTTTTTTTAAAATTTGGACACACCCCTTCGCGCCTCCGTAAATCAGTTTAATATTAGCTCAACAACCAAAGTTGTATATCTTACATGACAAATACTTTGCCACGGGCGTTATGTGAAAATTTCATTTAAATCGGACTATTAATAAGTGAGATATGATACGAATTAAACTCACTTTGAACATACATTTATACTTAAGCAGACCTAATTTACGCAAACATACCGAAGTTCAAATCTAGCGTCAGACACACAGCATTTTAAACTTTTTATTTGCATTGTATGGTAACAAAATTGGTTGACAATGCAGCTTTGCCGATAGGCCAAGGAGTGGGGCAATGACCGAGTGGTTAGAGTGGCGGACGGCTGTGAGAGAGTGCGTGTGTTCAACTCCCGGTTGAGGCGGGTGCGAATTTTCATTTATTAATTATTTATTATTTTATTTTATTTTTTAGGCCATGGATTTTAAAAAAATTCATGGTCTATTGTGTTTGTCGGAACGGAATTGTGCGTAACAGGCAGAAGGAGGCATCTCCGACCCCATAAACTATATATATTCTGAATCAGTATCAGTAGCCGAGTCGATTGAGCCATGTCTGTCTGTCCGTCTGTCCGTCTGTCTGTCTGTATGAACACCTGGAACTCAGAAAGTATAAGAGCTAGAGTCATCAAATTTTGCGACAACATACGTATATATTGCAGTGTCTCAATGTTTTTTTAAAATTTGGACACACCCCTTCGCGCCTCCGTAAATCAGTTTTTAATATTAGCTCAACAACCAAAGTTGTATATCTTACATGACAAATACTTTGCCACGGGCGTTATGTGAAAATTTCATTTAAATCGGACTATTAATAAGTGAGATATGATACGAATTAAACTCACTTTGAACATACATTTATACTTAAGCAGACCTAATTTACGCAAACATACCGAAGTTCAAATCTAGCGTCAGACACACAGCATTTTAAACTTTTTATTTGCATTGTATGGTAACAAAATTGGTTGACAATGCAGCTTTGCCGATAGGCCAAGGAGTGGGGCAATGACCGAGTGGTTAGAGTGGCGGACGGCTGTGAGAGAGTGCGTGTGTTCAACTCCCGGTTGAGGCGGGTGCGAATTTTCATTTATTAATTATTTATTATTTTATTTTATTTTTTAGGCCATGGATTTTAAAAAAATTCATGGTCTATTGTGTTTGTCGGAACGGAATTGTGCGTAACAGGCAGAAGGAGGCATCTCCGACCCCATAAACTATATATATTCTGAATCAGTATCAGTAGCCGAGTCGATTGAGCCATGTCTGTCTGTCCGTCTGTCCGTCTGTCTGTCTGTATGAACACCTGGAACTCAGAAAGTATAAGAGCTAGAGTCATCAAATTTTGCGACAACATACGTATATATTGCAGTGTCTCAATGTTTTTTTAAAATTTGGACACACCCCTTCGCGCCCGTAAATCAGTAATAACTATTTAAACACTACAATATTAGCTCAACAACCAAAGTTGTATATCTTACATGACAAATACTTTGCCACGGGCGTTATGTGAAAATTTCATTTAAATCGGACTATTAATAAGTGAGATATGATACGAATTAAACTCACTTTGAACATACATTTATACTTAAGCAGACCTAATTTACGCAAACATACCGAAGTTCAAATCTAGCGTCAGACACACAGCATTTTAAACTTTTTATTTGCATTGTATGGTAACAAAATTGGTTGACAATGCAGCTTTGCCGATAGGCCAAGGAGTGGGGCAATGACCGAGTGGTTAGAGTGGCGGACGGCTGTGAGAGAGTGCGTGTGTTCAACTCCCGGTTGAGGCGGGTGCGAATTTTCATTTATTAATTATTTATTATTTTATTTTATTTTTTAGGCCATGGATTTTAAAAAAATTCATGGTCTATTGTGTTTGTCGGAACGGAATTGTGCGTAACAGGCAGAAGGAGGCATCTCCGACCCCATAAACTATATATATTCTGAATCAGTATCAGTAGCCGAGTCGATTGAGCCATGTCTGTCTGTCCGTCTGTCCGTCTGTCTGTCTGTATGAACACCTGGAACTCAGAAAGTATAAGAGCTAGAGTCATCAAATTTTGCGACAACATACGTATATATTGCAGTGTCTCAATGTTTTTTTAAAATTTGGACACACCCCTTCGCGCCTCCGTAAATCAGTAATATTAGCTCAACAACCAAAGTTGTATATCTTACATGACAAATACTTTGCCACGGGCGTTATGTGAAAATTTCATTTAAATCGGACTATTAATAAGTGAGATATGATACGAATTAAACTCACTTTGAACATACATTTATACTTAAGCAGACCTAATTTACGCAAACATACCGAAGTTCAAATCTAGCGTCAGACACACAGCATTTTAAACTTTTTATTTGCATTGTATGGTAACAAAATTGGTTGACAATGCAGCTTTGCCGATAGGCCAAGGAGTGGGGCAATGACCGAGTGGTTAGAGTGGCGGACGGCTGTGAGAGAGTGCGTGTGTTCAACTCCCGGTTGAGGCGGGTGCGAATTTTCATTTATTAATTATTTATTATTTTATTTTATTTTTTAGGCCATGGATTTTAAAAAAATTCATGGTCTATTGTGTTTGTCGGAACGGAATTGTGCGTAACAGGCAGAAGGAGGCATCTCCGACCCCATAAACTATATATATTCTGAATCAGTATCAGTAGCCGAGTCGATTGAGCCATGTCTGTCTGTCCGTCTGTCCGTCTGTCTGTCTGTATGAACACCTGGAACTCAGAAAGTATAAGAGCTAGAGTCATCAAATTTTGCGACAACATACGTATATATTGCAGTGTCTCAATGTTTTTTTAAAATTTGGACACACCCCTTCGCGCCTCCGTAAATCAGTAATAACTATTTAAAAACTACAATATTAGCTCAACAACCAAAGTTGTATATCTTACATGACAAATACTTTGCCACGGGCGTTATGTGAAAATTTCATTTAAATCGGACTATTAATAAGTGAGATATGATACGAATTAAACTCACTTTGAACATACATTTATACTTAAGCAGACCTAATTTACGCAAACATACCGAAGTTCAAATCTAGCGTCAGACACACAGCATTTTAAACTTTTTATTTGCATTGTATGGTAACAAAATTGGTTGACAATGCAGCTTTGCCGATAGGCCAAGGAGTGGGGCAATGACCGAGTGGTTAGAGTGGCGGACGGCTGTGAGAGAGTGCGTGTGTTCAACTCCCGGTTGAGGCGGGTGCGAATTTTCATTTATTAATTATTTATTATTTTATTTTTTTTTTTTAGGCCATGGATTTTAAAAAAATTCATGGTCTATTGTGTTTGTCGGAACGGAATTGTGCGTAACAGGCAGAAGGAGGCATCTCCGACCCCATAAACTATATATATTCTGAATCAGTATCAGTAGCCGAGTCGATTGAGCCATGTCTGTCTGTCCGTCTGTCCGTCTGTCTGTCTGTATGAACACCTGGAACTCAGAAAGTATAAGAGCTAGAGTCATCAAATTTTGCGACAACATACGTATATATTGCAGTGTCTCAATGTTTTTTTAAAATTTGGCACACCCCCTTCGCGCCTCCGTAAATCAGTAATAATTAGTTCAAAAACCAAAGTTGTATTAGCTCAACAACCAAAGTTGATATATTTACTTTGACACATACTTTTCTACGGGCGTTATGTGAAAATTTCATTTAAATCGGACTATTAATAAGTGAGATATGATACGAATTAAACTCACTTTGAACATACATTTATACTTAAGCAGACCTAATTTACGCAAACATACCGAAGTTCAAATCTAGCGTCAGACACACAGCATTTTAAACTTTTTATTTGCATTGTATGGTAACAAAATTGGTTGACAATGCAGCTTTGCCGATAGGCCAAGGAGTGGGGCAATGACCGAGTGGTTAGAGTGGCGGACGGCTGTGAGAGAGTGCGTGTGTTCAACTCCCGGTTGAGGCGGGTGCGAATTTTCATTTATTAATTATTTATTATTTTATTTTATTTTTTAGGCCATGGATTTTAAAAAAATTCATGGTCTATTGTGTTTGTCGGAACGGAATTGTGCGTAACAGGCAGAAGGAGGCATCTCCGACCCCATAAACTATATATATTCTGAATCAGTATCAGTAGCCGAGTCGATTGAGCCATGTCTGTCTGTCCGTCTGTCCGTCTGTCTGTCTGTATGAACACCTGGAACTCAGAAAGTATAAGAGCTAGAGTCATCAAATTTTGCGACAACATACGTATATATTGCAGTGTCTCAATGTTTTTTTAAAATTTGGACACACCCCTTCGCGCCTCCGTAAATCAGTAATAACTATTTAAAAATAAATATTAGCTCAACAACCAAAGTTGTATATCTTACATGACAAATACTTTGCCACGGGCGTTATGTGAAAATTTCATTTAAATCGGACTATTAATAAGTGAGATATGATACGAATTAAACTCACTTTGAACATACATTTATACTTAAGCAGACCTAATTTACGCAAACATACCGAAGTTCAAATCTAGCGTCAGACACACAGCATTTTAAACTTTTTATTTGCATTGTATGGTAACAAAATTGGTTGACAATGCAGCTTTGCCGATAGGCCAAGGAGTGGGGCAATGACCGAGTGGTTAGAGTGGCGGACGGCTGTGAGAGAGTGCGTGTGTTCAACTCCCGGTTGAGGCGGGTGCGAATTTTCATTTATTAATTATTTATTATTTTATTTTATTTTTTAGGCCATGGATTTTAAAAAAATTCATGGTCTATTGTGTTTGTCGGAACGGAATTGTGCGTAACAGGCAGAAGGAGGCATCTCCGACCCCATAAACTATATATATTCTGAATCAGTATCAGTAGCCGAGTCGATTGAGCCATGTCTGTCTGTCCGTCTGTCCGTCTGTCTGTCTGTATGAACACCTGGAACTCAGAAAGTATAAGAGCTAGAGTCATCAAATTTTGCGACAACATACGTATATATTGCAGTGTCTCAATGTTTTTTTAAAATTTGGACACACCCCTTCGCGCCTCCGTAAATCAGTAATAACTATTTAAAAACTACAATATTAGCTCAACAACCAAAGTTGTATATCTTACATGACAAATACTTTGCCACGGGCGTTATGTGAAAATTTCATTTAAATCGGACTATTAATAAGTGAGATATGATACGAATTAAACTCACTTTGAACATACATTTATACTTAAGCAGACCTAATTTACGCAAACATACCGAAGTTCAAATCTAGCGTCAGACACACAGCATTTTAAACTTTTTATTTGCATTGTATGGTAACAAAATTGGTTGACAATGCAGCTTTGCCGATAGGCCAAGGAGTGGGGCAATGACCGAGTGGTTAGAGTGGCGGACGGCTGTGAGAGAGTGCGTGTGTTCAACTCCCGGTTGAGGCGGGTGCGAATTTTCATTTATTAATTATTTATTATTTTATTTTATTTTTTAGGCCATGGATTTTAAAAAAATTCATGGTCTATTGTGTTTGTCGGAACGGAATTGTGCGTAACAGGCAGAAGGAGGCATCTCCGACCCCATAAACTATATATATTCTGAATCAGTATCAGTAGCCGAGTCGATTGAGCCATGTCTGTCTGTCTGTCTGTCCGTCTGTCTGTCTGTATGAACACCTGGAACTCAGAAAGTATAAGAGCTAGAGTCATCAAATTTTGCGACAACATACGTATATATTGCAGTGTCTCAATGTTTTTTTAAAATTTGGACACACCCCTTCGCGCCTCCGTAAATCAGTAATAACTATTTAAAAACTACAATATTAGCTCAACAACCAAAGTTGTATATCTTACATGACAAATACTTTGCCACGGGCGTTATGTGAAAATTTCATTTAAATCGGACTATTAATAAGTGAGATATGATACGAATTAAACTCACTTTGAACATACATTTATACTTAAGCAGACCTAATTTACGCAAACATACCGAAGTTCAAATCTAGCGTCAGACACACAGCATTTTAAACTTTTTATTTGCATTGTATGGTAACAAAATTGGTTGACAATGCAGCTTTGCCGATAGGCCAAGGAGTGGGGCAATGACCGAGTGGTTAGAGTGGCGGACGGCTGTGAGAGAGTGCGTGTGTTCAACTCCCGGTTGAGGCGGGTGCGAATTTTCATTTATTAATTATTTATTATTTTATTTTATTTTTTAGGCCATGGATTTTAAAAAAATTCATGGTCTATTGTGTTTGTCGGAACGGAATTGTGCGTAACAGGCAGAAGGAGGCATCTCCGACCCCATAAACTATATATATTCTGAATCAGTATCAGTAGCCGAGTCGATTGAGCCATGTCTGTCTGTCCGTCTGTCCGTCTGTCTGTCTGTATGAACACCTGGAACTCAGAAAGTATAAGAGCTAGAGTCATCAAATTTTGCGACAACATACGTATATATTGCAGTGTCTCAATGTTTTTTTAAAATTTGGACACACCCCTTCGCGCCTCCGTAAATCAGTAATAACTATTTAAAAACTACAATATTAGCTCAACAACCAAAGTTGTATATCTTACATGACAAATACTTTGCCACGGGCGTTATGTGAAAATTTCATTTAAATCGGACTATTAATAAGTGAGATATGATACGAATTAAACTCACTTTGAACATACATTTATACTTAAGCAGACCTAATTTACGCAAACATACCGAAGTTCAAATCTAGCGTCAGACACACAGCATTTTAAACTTTTTATTTGCATTGTATGGTAACAAAATTGGTTGACAATGCAGCTTTGCCGATAGGCCAAGGAGTGGGGCAATGACCGAGTGGTTAGAGTGGCGGACGGCTGTGAGAGAGTGCGTGTGTTCAACTCCCGGTTGAGGCGGGTGCGAATTTTCATTTATTAATTATTTATTATTTTATTTTATTTTTTAGGCCATGGATTTTAAAAAAATTCATGGTCTATTGTGTTTGTCGGAACGGAATTGTGCGTAACAGGCAGAAGGAGGCATCTCCGACCCCATAAACTATATATATTCTGAATCAGTATCAGTAGCCGAGTCGATTGAGCCATGTCTGTCTTCCGTCTGTCGTCCGTCTGTCCGTCTGTCTGTCTGTATGAACACCTGGAACTCAGAAAGTATAAGAGCTAGAGTCATCAAATTTTGCGACAACATACGTATATATTGCAGTGTCTCAAAGTTTTTTTAAAATTTGGACACACCCCTTCCCGCCTCCGTAAATCAGTAATAACTATTTAAAAACTACAATATTAGCTCAACAACCAAAGTTGTATATCTTACATGACAAATACTTTGCCACGGGCGTTATGTGAAAATTTCATTTAAATCGGACTATTAATAAGTGAGATATGATACGAATTAAACTCACTTTGAACATTACATTTATACTTAAGCAGACCTAATTTACGCAAACATACAAAAATTAAAATATAAAAAAAAAAAAAAAAAAATTTTAATTTTTTTTTTCATTGTATGGTAACAAAATTGGTTGACAATGCAGCTTTGCCGATAGGCCAAGGAGTGAGGGGGCAATGGCCGAGTGGTTAGAGTGGCGGACGGCTGTGAGAGAGGGCGTGTTTTCAACTCCCGGTTGAGGCGGGTGCGAATTTTCATTTATTAATTATTTATTATTTTATTTTATTTTTTAGGCCATGGATTTTAAAAAAATTCATGGTCTATTGTGTTTGTCGGAACGGAATTGTGCGTAACAGGCAGAAGGAGGCATCTCCGACCCCATAAACTATTAGCCATTCTGAATCTGATCCGTCAGTAGCCGAGTCGATTGAGCCGTCTGTCCGTCTGTCCGTCTGTCCGTCTGTCTGTCTGTATGAACACCTGGAACTCAGAAAGTATAAGAGCTAGAGTCATCAAATTTTGCGACAACATACGTATATATTGCAGTGTCTCAAAGTTTTTTTAAAATTTGGACACGCCCCTTCCCGCCTCCGTAAATCAGTAATAACTATTTAAAAACTACAATATTAGCTCAACAACCAAAGTTGTATATCTTACATGACAAATACTTTGCCACGGGCGTTATGTGAAAATTTCATTTAAATCGGACTATTAATAAGTGAGATATGATACGAATTAAACTCACTTTGAACATACATTTATACTTAAGCAGACCTAATTTACGCAAGCATACCGAAGTTCAAATCTAGCGTCAGACACACAGCATTTTAAACTTTTTATTTGCATTGTATGGTAACAAAATTGGTTGACAATGCAGCTTTGCCGATGGGCCAAGGAGTGAGGCAATGGCCGAGTGGTTAGAGTGGCGGACGGCTGTGAGAGAGTGCGTGTGTTCAACTCCCGGTTGAGGCGGGTGCGAATTTTCATTTATTAATTATTTATTATTTTATTTTATTTATTTTATTCTAATAATATTCGGGCGGCGATTCCATACCGCGTCAGACACACAGCATTTTAAACTTTTTATTTGCATTGTATGGTAACAAAATTGGTTGACAATGCAGCTTTGCCGATGGGTCATGTAGTGAGGCAATGGCCGAGTGGTTAGAGTGGCAGACGGCTGTGAGAGAGTGCGTGTGTTCAACTCCCGGTTGAGGCGGGTGCGAATTTTCATTTATTAATTATTTATTATATTATTTTATTTTTTTTATTTATTTTATTCTAATAATATTCGGGCGGCGATTCCATACCGTTAAAATTTTTATTACGGTATAATATGATAATCCATGGCCTTATACAGTCAGCACCTGACTGTAGCGTTAGTATTTTTTTTACTAAACATTGTGCGCTTTGATTATCGCCACCTGCAGACTTCCAAAGCCCATCTCATTTATCAGCTTTCGCACATAGGCCACCTCCCTCGCCGCAGTCGAGAGCGCCACATACTCCGCTTCTGTGCTACTTTGGGCAACCATCGATTGTTTTTTCGAAGCCCATGTAAAAAAAGGACAAACAGCAATTAACACCCAACCGGTGAATGATTTTCTGTCGGTGGAATCACCAGCCCAGTCCGCGTCGACAAAGCAGTCTATTGGTACACCAGTACGGTCGTAGTGCAACTTCAGATCAGCTGTGCCTCGTAGGTATCTCAGTTCCCGCTTTGCAGCAACTTTATGCTCCTTATGTGGATCCGCATTCTGCTGTGCCAGTTTAGTCACAGAATGCCATATATCAGGACGAGTAGTTATTGCCAAATACATTAGGGATCCGATTATAGACTGGCAAGTTTATCCACCCTCTGGCAATCGACCTTGTCACATTTTACTTTGAATCCGGCTTCTAGGGGTATAACGTGCATCTTATAGTCATTCAGGATCCTCTCTATGTACTGCTTATGACCAATCCTTATGCCTCCAGTCTCGCCATCACGTTCGATTTCAATTCCCAAAAAGTACTTCAATTCACCGCCGTCCACAACTTTAAATTCTTTTGCAATTAGATGCTTTATTTTCCCAAGTTCATTCTTGCACGAACTGGCAATAATAAGGTCATCTACATATACAACAATTATATTTCGCCTCTTCCCAGCATCTTGGATATAGACACAAGGTTCGCCAGGACACGGTACAAATCCAGTTTTGAGCAACACTGCATTTAACTGCTCATTCCATTCTCGACCGGTTTGCTTTAACCCATATAGAGATTTGTGTAGCTTCAGCACTCGTTTCTGGTATTGCTCATCGATAAATACTTCTGGTTGACGTATGTAAACAGTATCATGTAGATCACTGTTCAAGTAGGCAGACGACACGTAAAAACCATTCTCCACTGCCAGAGCGATGACGAGCTTGATAGACGAATAACGCGCCAAAGGAGAGAACGTCTCCGTAAAATGAACGCCATATCGCTGAGCGCATCCCATGGAAGATTTCTATAAATCGATGTTTGTAAGAAAAATGAGTATCACTGCCACTTTAATCATTTTTTGCAGAAGGAATGCTAATTTTTAATTAAACAATATTTATGTATTTAAACACTATATAACAGTGCCATTTTTTTTTTTTATTTAAATACTATATAACAGAGCCATTTGCAACTGAGAATTCTGAACAGTTTTACTCACGGTCACAATGGGAATATTACTATCATTCAAAACTTGTAATGCAATTAAGAAATCGGATCTTTCAATTGCACTGAGAAGTTGTGTTGCTTTGGAAGAAGTTTCTACAATTTAATCGCTCTTTAATTCATCTAAAACTGGCACGATACATGGCAGGAACTCACAAACTGTGCTTACACTTTCATGTTTTTCAACCCAACGAGTGAAGCAGAGTTTTTAAATGAGTTTTTTTCGATTGTGGCAAGTTTGCTTTTATTTCATGCTCAAGAAAGTGTGTTCTTTTCGGTGAAAACGAAAAAAAAAGTTTATCAATGATTAAACTATTCCCAGCATATTTCAAATCTCAGGAACTTCACAGGAATTTGAAACACATAAATTCACCGAATGACTCAATGTGTAGAAAACGCTAATGATTGGTCTTCGATATTGAGTGCTTGAACTCCATTTTCTTTCCCTGAAAAATAAGATCCTCCATCATACCCTTGTCTACGCAGGTTGGTGATGTCAAATCCTAGACCTTTTAGTTCATTTAAGATAACTGTTTTGATATTTTTTCCAACAGTGGATTTTAAGTGGATGAACCCGAGAAAATCCTCTCGCATGACAAGATCCACTACATCAACATAGCGCAGACATAGTTTTATGACTGAAAAATATTTCGCTCTCTTAACTTTTTCGACAATCTTGCAGCGAGTTACTTGGCCGATAATATCGATAATTTCATTCTGAACTGTTTTAGCTAATCAAAGTACAATTTCGCACTGCCGTTTCCAAATGATGCTTTAAATTTTGGTCTCCAGAACTCAATCGGAATGCTAGCAGTGACCGAAAAATACCTTCTTTGCCAGAAGAGTCATCTTCTCTTTTTTTTTCCTTAGCTACAGCCCCCATAGCCCCCCTCCACCACTGAGTGTATAATTTATATTTGATTTGGCTACTTTTTTTTTAAAATTTTAGACGCGTGTGTGTGTGTGTGAATAACAACACTGTGTGTGTATTGATTGCGTTCGGCGCTGTATGCCGTGCACAATTTAGGCAAAATACGTTACATTGTGTATGTACGCATGTTTGGACGGATGACTCTTTTATTGTGTGGTCATTTCTTCGTAAATATCAGTATCGGTTCGCGATTTCGGTTAAATTAATTGATTGCTGTGACGATTATATACTTTGCAAATTAAATAATTTCCCTTTATTATTTTGTTTCATTTATATTAATAATAAATATATATTTTATTCATTTATTTTAATAAATATATAAATTATTTATTAATATAACAATATAAATACATATATGTCGGAGCATTGGTATTGTATTTGTCAAAATTGTAATAAAGAAGAATAGAGAAAACAGAACAACCGTCATTGCTGTCTTGTATTCTTTATATCACCGAAAGTCGGTGAGAGGACTAACTGTAAATTCTCTCACTGAGTGTGACCCATACCTACGTGTTTGGTGTGTTTCCCCTTCCGTTGGTTCGTTCTGTGTACATTACCCGAAGAAGTGTGTGAGCAAGACTGGACTGGCTATTTGCTGTGTGTGCGAATGAGCAGGATGGCAAGTGTGTCATGAGCAAGCTGCGGAATAGATTTTGGCAACGAGCGAGCGTGCATGAAAAGAGAGAAGGCAGTCCTGGTAGAATATTGGTAGTACATAGACGATATTTTTTGTGAAACGGCTACAAGTGGAACGATGGCGCCAACGAAGGGAACGGGGCTCGCTGCTCGAGGTGCTAAGAATACTGAAGCAACTGACGCTTCGACATATGCATATAATAATAAATTATTATATTAGTAATTATTATTATTATAATATATAATATAATTAAATAAATACACACATATATATGTATATATATATATGTAAATATATATGCAAAATCTATTGCTGCACAGAGCAATGTACAAGAGTGCTAAACTTAAATAAATCAAATTTCTGATGAGCTGCTGCTGGCTGCGGGCTGCATAACCAAACATCCTCTCCCCGTTGGAGGACACGGGCTGACAACATCATCCTGTTTGGGTAGAACGCAAAGTTTAGCGACGGCCCTATTGAAGATTCCAGTGGCAGTTTTGAGAACAGCAACTCGTGCGACGCTATCGGGTCCAGGGATCAGATTGACTACTTGAGCTAGTGGCCATTTGAGGGGTGGCAGGTTTTCGTCTTTTACTAACACGACATCATTGATTTGAATGTCTGCCTTCTGTGCTCGCCATTTGGAACGTTGCTGAAGAAGCGTTAGATATTCACGTCTCCACCGGGTCCAGAATATTTGCTGGTAGTAGGTGATTCGCTGCCAGCGATCCAATCGGTTGAGATTTAATTTTGTTAGATCAGGCTCAGCAAACAAGGCGAGGGGGGGCCGTGCCTAAGAAGTGCGCTGGCGTTAGTACTTCAATGTCGCCAGGGTGTTCTGAACGAGCAACTAAAGGTCTTGAATTAATTATTGCCGCAATGTGGCAAATAAGCGTGCGCAGGTCATCAGCGGGCAAAACGGCGGGGCCAACAGCTCGGTAAAAATGATGCTTTTCTGTCTTTACAGCCGCCTCCCAGAGGCCTCCAAAATGCGGCGAGCGAGGAGGGATGAATCGCCATTCAATGCTATCAGTCAAGCAGAATTCGTGTACTGCAGTTTGATGTGATGTGTTCAGGAAAAAACGCTTAAGATCCTTCAGCTCATTCCGAGCGCCTACAAAATTGGTGGCGTTGTCCGACCATATGCGTGCAGACTTTCCACGAGTCAGTATAAATCGACGCAATGCATTAAGAAATGCAAAAGTGGAGAGATCCTGCACCAGCTCAAGGTGGACAGCCTTTGTAGAAAAGCAGATAAAGATGCAGATATAGCACTTGATGAGTCCTTTGTTCCGAACAGGATTTTTGTAATAAAATGGGCAGCAAATTCCAGACCAGTGACCTTGAAGGAATGTGAAGCTGTTACGCGGTCCTCAGGAAGATCACCCATAATGTGACCAGCTATATTTGGCTTGGCTCGAAAACATATGATGCATTTGCTGACTGCACTTGCAGTTGTTTTGCGACCGCCAATGTGCCAGAACTGCAGTCGAATGAAAGCGAGTAATGCGCGAGGTCCAGAATGCAGATTGCGACGATGATAATCAAGTATGATGGCACGAGTGACTGGGTGCTGATGTGGCAATATTAATGGATGCTGTGCGTCATAGTCATAGTCCAACTCGCATGAGTCCAGAGTTGTCAATGATGGGTGCGAGAGATGCAATTGAGCTTGACGATTTTACTTGTCTACTGTTGAGCAGTGCATTATAGTCCTCAGTAAGGTGTGCCATCTGAATGGAGCGAATGATAAGTTTCATGCCTCCGGTGAGATGATTAACAGACAGGCCGGGGTGCCTGATACGATAACGAAATTTGAAGATGTATCCAAAAACATGCTTCAATTTTTGCCAGCAGTTGACAAATTTACAACTGGTTGGGATGTCGATGTCGACAGGGGCCTTGAGAGCGATGAGGGCCTTCTTCCTAAGCTCAGGGAGAACCTTTGGATTGAGACAAGATTCTGGCCAGTGCGATTTGTCTTCTTGAAGATAATCAGGACCATGAGACCAAAGATTTGACTCGATCAGCTCACTAGGAAGTGCCCCTCGGGAAAGTATATCCGCTGGATTGCAGACTGTGGGAACATAATGCCATTCTATGCCATTTGACAGCTCCTGGATTAAAGAGATGCGATTAGAAATAAAAATTTGAAAGCGTGACGACTCATCTCGAATCCAGGACAGCACCACAGCAGAATCTGACCAGCAATAAACAGGGCATGAAAATAAACCAAGCTGCAGAACTTCCCGCATCAGTTGAGCCAGTAATACTGCAGCGCATAATTCCAATTTGGTAACCGGGAGGGTCTTCAATGGAGCAACACGAGATTTAGCGCAGAAAAGATGGCCTCGTTGACCTTGAGATATAGAGACTATGTAGATGCATCCTCCATATGCGTCAATGCTGGCATCACTGAATCCATGGATTTCGACAACGCTATTGGGTACCAGTACGAGACGAGGAAACTGCAACTGCAGTCAAGTTTTTCTCTCCAGATTTGCTGCAGCAGGACTTTGGCCTTCGTTATAACGGGACAGATAAGACCAAGAGGATCGTAAAAGCGAGCAATTGTAGGCAAGACAGAGCGCTTGCTGGGTTTTGGAACTACTTTAATGGGCGAATAGCAGAATATCCGAGATTGAATCCCAGGCGATACCAAGAGTTTTGGTTATGTCACTGCCATCATCAAATTTTAGAAAGGAATCCTTTTCCGAATCGGGAATCTGCTTCAAAGTACCAGGATCATTTGAGCACCATTTTCTTAAATTAAAATGACCTTTATCCAGTAGTCCAATGGTCTGTCGCATGATCTCCAAGACTTCTTCAGTTGAGTTACCTCCTGTGATGAGGTCATCGACATAAAAGTCTCGTAGAAGAACTTTAGCGCCAATTGGAAACGATGAATTTTCGTCTTCTGCTAGCTGTTGCATGGCTCGGACAGATAGAAATGAAGCTTAAATACTTGTACCTTTTCCTGGGGTGTGTCACGCCACAAAATACATTGTAAATAGCTGTCCGGTTCCTTGACCCGGACACATCGGTACATCTTACAGATGTCACCAGTTAAAGCAACAGGGAAGGTTCGAAACTGTAACAAGGTGTGAAACAGTTTGGGCTGCAAAGTGGGGCCTGCCATGAGTATTTCGTTCAATGAGTATCCAGAAGAAGTTTTGGCAGAGCCATCAAAGACAACACGTAGCTTAGTTGTTGTGCTGTCTTCCTTAAAAACGCAGTGATGCGGCAAATAAAATTTGCATAGTTTCTGGGAGTCAAATGGTACCAGAGACATGTGATTTAAAGATAAGTACTCATGAATAAAGGTTGACGAGTGCGTTCAAGTTTGTTTTCCAGATTTAAAAAACGGCGATAGGCTTGTTGATAGGAATCTCCCAATATTTCCGGGCTGTGCTTTGCAGGAAGTCGGACTGAATATTCTCCAGATGGAAGCCTAGAAAATGTAGACTTGAAGTGGGCCTCGTAGTCGAGTTCTTCTCCCAAAATTTGCGCACTAGTTCATCCAGACGGATGTCATCATCAGGCATTTGAGGCCCATTTCCTTTAACAGTCAATGATGAAGTCTTGTTGGGGTTGGAGCTACCAGTGACAATTCATCCAAAACGAGTTTTTTGGAGAATGGGAAGTCTATCGGCCAATTTTATTTGGCCTACACACAGCAGATCAAAGAATAGACTAGCGCCTATCAGAAAGTCAATTTTTTGGGGCTTGAAGAATTAGTGATCGGCCAAACGAAGATTAGCTGGTATTGTTGTTTATAGTTAGGTTGGGCTGGTTGTCCGTGATATTAAGAGCTACCAGAGCTGCTATATTGGCAATGAACTCTGAAGTTTGAGATTTGAGATTAATGTTTACCATACATCCATCTGAGTTAAATCTGGCATCACCAATTCCAGACACTGTAGCTGCAGACTTGTATTTAGTCAATTGCAAAGTGTGTGCCAGACGAGAGGTGATTATGTGTAGTTGCGAGCCAGAGTCAAACAATGCGCGGCAAGGAATCCAAGATCCTGATTTATTTTGAATATTGATGACGGCAGTGGCCAACAACACAAAGTCTGCTCCGAGATTTTGAGCCACTAAGGAAGAAAATTGACCAGGTGATGATCCTTGTGCAACTACTTGCAATCCATTGGTATGGTATCAGTATTAGAAGCTAGCTGAGGTTGAGCAGGCTGGGAGCGAGATGACGAAGACCTTGAGCCAAAATGTAGCAATTTGTTGTGCTTACTTCCACAAATGCGACAGCGATCAGCATTATAATGTCGTAGGTGATGTCCACTTTTAAGGCAGTTTTGGCACAAAGCCAACCTTTTTGCTTCCTGTAAGCGATCTTGGGGCGACAGTCTTCTGAATTGTGGGCAATCAAAAATGATGTGGTCTACAGCATTGCAGACAGGGCAGCAAGCGACAGGGGAAGTAGCGACAAATGAATTTCTAGAGTTGTTGGTTTTCCTAGGTTTTACAACCTGTGGCATGATTCGAAGTACAGCATTGGTACGTTCGATGTTTTAAAATTTCTGGCTTCTTGTCTCCAGAAATTTAACAAATTCACTACAGACGGGTAGCCTTTCAGTGGAAGCAGCATCCTCCCATAATAGCTGGGTTTCACGGTCGACCTTTTGGAGAAGACAATAAACGAGAATACACTCGGATATTTCCACAGGGGTACTGATGCTGTGAAGTGCCCGTAAACGCAAATTAATTTGGTCGGACAGTTCACGCAGTTTTCCAGAAGATGAACCGTCTACCTTTGGTAAGTTCATGATCGCCGAAATGTGAGCCTCGAAAATAAGCTGCTTATTATTGTAGCGCTTATCCAAAAACTCCAGGGCAACCGGGTAATTTACATCAGTGACCTCTAAAGCACCAACGGCATCCAAAGCTGGACCTCTTAGGCAAGACTTGAGGTGTTGAAGCTCCTCCATCTCAGCCAGTATTGGGATTCTCCGTTAAATAATTAAATAATTAGACCAGATTAGTTTTGTAGTGATATATTGATATGTTAACTTTTTATTTAAGCACCAGCAACCAGCCACTCTCGTAAGTGTCAAAATCAAAAGAGGAGGAATACACCGCGTGTTTCACTTTAGGTGTGACCGAATAACTTAAGAACTATAATGCCATTTTTGGTATTTTATTAAATACTAATTTGGGGATATTTTAGCTTTATTTTTCAACACGCCCCCTCAAAAATTGCATTGTACGTTTAAGTTTAAAATCGAAATCAAAATTAAAAATACTAACGCTACAGTCAGGTGCTGACTGTATAAGGCCATGGATTATCATATTATACCGTAATAAAAATTTTAACAGTATGGAATCGCCGCCCGAATATTATTAGAATAAAATAAATAAAAAAAAATACTAACGCTACAGTCAGGTGCTGACTGTATAAGGCCATGGATTATCATATTATACCGTAATAAAAATTTTAACGGTATGGAATCGCCGTCCGAATATTATTAGAATAAAATAAATAAAAAAAATAAAATAAAATAATAAGTAATTAATAAATGAAAATTTGCACCCGCCTCAACCGGGAGTTGAACACACGCACTCTCTCACAGCCGTCCGCCACTCTAACCACTCGGCCATTGCCTCACTCCTTGGCCCATCGACAAAGCTGCATTGTCAACCAATTTTGTTACCATACAATGCAAATAAAAAGTTTAAAATGCTGTGTGTCTGACGCGGTATGGAATCGCCGTCCGAATATTATTAGAATAAAATAAATAAAAAAAATAAAATAAAATAATAAGTAATTAATAAAAGAAAATTTGCACCCGCCTCAACCGGAAGTTGAACACACGCACTCTCTCACAACCGTCCGCCACTCTAACCACTCGGCCATTGCCTCACTCCCTAGCCTATCGGCAAAGCTGCATTGTCAACCAATTTTGTTACCATACAATGCAAATAAAAAGTTTAAAATGATGTGTGTCTAGATTTGAACTTCGGTATGCTTGCGTAAATTAGGTCTGCTTAAGTATAAATGTATGTTCAAAGTGAGTTTAATTCGTATCATATCTCACTTATTAATAGTCCGATTTAAATGAAATTTTCACATAACGCCCGTGGCAAAGTATTTGTCATGTAAGATATACAACTTTGGTTGTTGAGCTAATATTGTAGTTTTTAAATAGTTATTACTGATTTACGGAGGCGGGAAGGGGCGTGTCCAAATTTTAAAAAAACTTTGAGACACTGCAATATATACGTATGTTGTCGCAAAATTTGATGACTCTAACTCTTATACTTTCTGAGATCCAGGTGTTCATACAGACAGACAGACGGACAGACGGACAGACAGACATGGCTCAATCGACTCGGCTACTGATACTGATTCAGAATATATATAGTTTATGGGGTCGGAGATGCCTCCTTCTGCCTGTTACGCACAATTCCGTTCCGACAAACACAATAGTCCATGAATTTTTTAAAATCCATGGCCTAAAAATACTAACGCTACAGTCAGGTGCTGACTGTATAAGGCCATGGATTATCATATTATACCGTAATAAAAATTTTAACGGTATGGAATCGCCGCCCGAATATTATTAGAATAAAATAAATAAAAAAAATAAAATAAAATAATAAATAATTAATAAATAAAAATTCGCACCCGCCTCAACCGGGGAGTTGAACAACACACGCACTCTCTCACAGCCGTCCGCCACTCTAACCACTCGGCCATTGCCTCACTCCTTGGCCTATCGGCAAAGCTGCATTGTCAACCAATTTTGTTACCATACAATGCAAATAAAAAGTTTAAAATGCTGTGTGTCTGACGCGGTATGGAATCGCCGCCCGAATATTATTAGAATAAAATAAATAAAAAAATAAAATAAAATAATAAATAATTAATAAATAAAAATTCGCACCCGCCTCAACCGGGAGTTGAACACACGCACTCTCTCACAGCCGTCCGCCACTCTAACCACTCGGCCATTGCCTCACTCCTTGGCCTATCGGCAAAGCTGCATTGTCAACCAATTTTGTTACCATACAATGCAAATAAAAAGTTTAAAATGATGTGTGTCTAGATTTGAACTTCGGTATGCTTGCGTAAATTAGGTCTGCTTAAGTATAAATGTATGTTCAAAGTGAGTTTAATTCGTATCATATCTCACTTATTAATAGTCCGATTTAAATGAAATTTTCACATAACGCCCGTGGCAAAGTATTTGTCATGTAAGATATACAACTTTGGTTGTTTAGCTAATATTGTAGTTTTTAAATAGTTATTACTGATTTACGGAGGCGGGAAGGGGCGTGTCCAAATTTTAAAAAAACTTTGAGACACTGCAATATATACGTATGTTGTCGCAAAATTTGATGACTCTAGCTCTTATACTTTCTGAGATCCAGGTGTTCATACAGACAGACAGACGGACAGACGGTCAGATGGACAGACGGACAGAGGGACAAACAGACATGGCTCAATCGACTCGGCTACTGATACTGATTCAGAATATATATAGTTTATGGGGTCGGAGATGCCTCCTTCTGCCTGTTACGCACAATTCCGTTCCGACAAACACAATAGTCCATGAATTTTTTTAAAATCCATGGCCTAAAAATAAAATAAAATAATAAGTAATTAATAAACGAAAATTCGCACCCGCCTCAACCGGGAGTTGAACACACGCACCCTCTCACAGCCGTCCGCCACTCTAACCACTCGGCCATTGCCTCACTCCTTGACCAATCGGCAAAGGTGCATTTTCAACCAATTTTGTTACCATACAATGCAAATAAAAAGTTTAAAATGATGTGTGTCTAGATTTGAACTTCGGTATGCTTGCGTAAATTAGGTCTGCTTAAGTATAAATGTATGTTCAAAGTGAGTTTAATTCGTATCATATCTCACTTATTAATAGTCCGATTTAAATGAAATTTTCACATAACGCCCGTGGCAAAGTATTTGTCATGTAAGATATACAACTTTGGTTGTTGAGCTAATATTGTAGTTTTTAAATAGTTATTACTGATTTACGGAGGCGGGAAGGGGCGTGTCCAAATTTTAAAAAAACTTTGAGACACTGCAATATATACGTATGTTGTCGCAAAATTTGATGACTCTAGCTCTTATACTTTCTGAGATCCAGGTGTTCATACAGACAGACAGACGGACAGACGGTCAGACGGACAGACAGACATGGCTCAATCGACTCGGCTACTGATACTGATTCAGAATATATATAGTTTATGGGGTCGGAGATGCCTCCTTCTGCCTGTTACGCACAATTCCGTTCCGACAAACACAATAGACCATGAATTTTTTTAAAATCCATGGCCTAAAAATAAAATAATATAATAAATAATTAATAAATGAAAATTCGCACCCGCCTCAACCGGGAGTTGAACACATAAGCTGCATTGTCAACCAATTTTGTTACCATACAATGCAAATAAAAAGTTTAAAATGCTGTGTGTCTGACGCGGTATGGAATCGCCGCCCGAATATTATTAGAATAAAATAAATAAAAATAAAATAATAAGTAATTAATAAATGAAAATTCGCACCCGCCTCAACCGGCACTCTCTCACGGCCGTCCGCCTCTCTAACCACTCGGCCATTGCCTCACTCCTTGGCCCATCGACAAAGCTGCATTGTCAACCAATTTTGTTACCATACAATGCAAATAAAAAGTTTAAAATGATGTGTGTCTAGATTTGAACTTCGGTATGCTTGCGTAAATTAGGTCTGATTAAGTATAAATGTAAGTTCAAAGTGAGTTTAATTCGTATCATATCTCACTTATTAATAGTCCGATTTAAATGAAATTTTCACATAACGCCCGTGGCAAAGTATTTGTCATATAAGATATACAACTTTGGTTGTTGAGCTAATATTGTAGTTTTTAAATAGTTATTACTGATTTACGGAGGCAGGAAGGGGCGTGTCCAAATTTTAAAAAAACTTTGAGACACTGCAATATATACGTATGTTGTCGCAAAATTTGATGACTCTAGCTCTTATACTTTCTGAGATCCAGGTGTTCATACAGACAGACAGACGGACAGACGGTCAGTCGGACAGACGGACAGACAGACATGGCTCAATCGACTCGCCTACTGATACTGATTCAGAATATATATAGTTTATGGGGTCGGAGATGCCTCCTTCTGCCTGTTACGCACAATTCCGTTCCGACAAACACAATAGTCCATGAATTTTTTTAAAATCCATGGCCTAAAAATACATAAATTGTCTTATTCTAATGTGGCTTGGTACTGTGCTTTCTTCACTACTTTCATTCATTTGGGATACATTACAGTAATCCAGCATTTGCTGCTAGGATTGGGAAAACCCATAAAACCCAATCAGATCACACTTATAATTAAATAAAGTAATAGCTACAAACAAACATAATTCATATTTCTTTATGAGAAATAAAATTATAGACTATCTTCAAAAGTCATAAAATTAGTTACAACTATTCTATTATTATTTATTTCGATTGTTCTTCAGATAGTCCCATTTTACTTCGCAAGTCAAGAAAACGTGCCGCTGGTAAGGGCTTGGTGAATATATCTGCAAGTTGGTTCTCTGTGGATATATACTCAATACAAATAACATTATTTTCTATTTGTTCTCTTGCAAAATGATATTTGATATCAATGTGTTTTGATCTTTTATGGCATGAGGGATTATTAGCTATACTAATACATCCCTGATTATCTTCAAATATTTTTATAGGTCTTTCTAATTTAATATTCACACTCTCTAAAAGAGATCTCAACCACAAAGCTTCTCTTACTGCTTCGAACAAAGCCATATATTCAGCTTCAGTCGACGAAGCAGCTACAGAACTTTGACGCTTTGTGTTCCAACATATTGTGTTTGAATTAAACATTTTAAAAATAAAACCAGTTGTACTTTTCCTGTCTATCTCGTTTCCTCCCCAGTCAGAATCTATATAGCCTGTAAATATATTTTCATAATTTTCATTTTTTCTGAAAACTAACTTTATACCGATATTCCCTTTCAAATATCTAAGAATTCTTTTTAAGCATACCCATAATTCTGCATTATTTTTATTCATATATCGACTTAAAATATTTACAGCAGTAGCTAAGTCTGGCCGCGTATAAAGCATTACATACATCAGACAACCAACTAGATTTCTACATGGTGCGTCATATTTCTCATCTGAATTTAACAACTCATAATTCAGCTTGCTTGCAAGGGGTGTACTCACTGATTTGCAATCATCCATTTCGAACTTATTCAAAATCTTTTTAATATATGCAGACTGACTTAAGAGTATTTTATCATTGTAAATTTCTATTCGCATTCCAATGAAATATCGTATTTCATTCAAGTCAGTCATTCTGAACTTGTTCATTACATACTCTTTAAAATATTTCATTTGGTTTATGTCTGCTGTTGCTATAATCAGATCATCTACATACAGAAGTAAATATATGTTCTTCCTTACATCGCCTTTATCTAGAATATAAATACACCGATCAACTGGCGAATTAACAAAGTCACACTCCTTTAGTGCTTGCTCAAACACCTCGAACCAGCACCTAGCTGCTTGCTTGAGACCGTAAATTGCTTTATTCAATTTACATACAGTACCGACAACATATGACACACCTTGAGGAACTTTCATATAAATTTCCTCTTTTAACTTTCCATTTAGAAAGGCACTTTTTACATCCATGTGATGTATTTTTAAATCATATTGAATGGAAATTGATAATAAGAAACGAAAACTTGCTATCCTAGCCACAGGAGCAAATGTTTCTTCATAATCAATATGATATTTCTGCGTGAAACCACGCGCAACTAGTCTCGCTTTGTACCGAACTGGATTTCCAAATTCATCCGATTTTAAAGTAAATACCCATTTACAATCAACAACATTTACATTTTCAGGCTGCCTAACAATCGACCAGGTATTATTTATTTTATGCGCATTTAATTCATTTTCAACTGCTTCCTCCCATAAATACTTGTCCCTCCTGCTTTGTATCTCTTCAAAGGAATTAGGAATATCATTAAAGATAGTGTGTGCGTTTAGAATGTGACTATTAAAGTCAAATTCGTCCTCATTATAGGATATTTGTGGCCTGTTCTTTAACCTATCACTTCTTCTTGAAACACATTCACTAGGCTGTTCTAGGTCAAAATTTGTCTCCGTACTTTCATTCCGGATTTCTGTTTCAACACCATCCTTACTCTCATTCAGGACATTTATTTCATCACACTCCTTACTTTCATTCGGGAGATTTCCTTTCCTACTATCATTCGGAAACATTGAAACATTATTTTCCTTACTTTCATTCAGGAACTTTCCTTTCCTACTATCATTCGGAAACATTGAAACATTATTTTCTTTACTTTCATTCAAGAAATCTGTTTGATCACCTTCCTTACTCTTATTCAGGAACTCTTTTTGATCACCCTCCTTACTTTCATTCAGGAGTTTTATTTGACCTTTTGACCTAGAATTAACCATGTTAGTTTCATCTACTATTACATCTCTTGCCACAAAAAACTTTTCATTATGGGCATCCCATAATTTGAAACCATTTGGTTCATAACCAACTAAAATTGCTTTAAATGATTTCTCGTCAAATTTCCTTTTCCTATTTTTAACATGAACATACACAGTTGAACCAAAGACTTTAAAATTCTTTAAACTAGGCTTTCTGTTGTGCCACGCCTCATATGGAGTTTTCGAACTTATTCCTTGAGCCCTATTGGGAGTTCTATTAATTAAAAAGGTAGCAGTTAATACTGCTTCGCCCCAAAGATTTTATCTAACTGAGCACCGTAAACCATAGATCGAGCTTTTTCTGTTATGGTTCGGATCATCCTTTCTGCCACACCATTCAATTCCGGGGTATAGGGTACAGTCAAATGATAACTTATCCCTTTCTCTACACAATAATTACGCATTTCTGTCGATAGGTATTCCCTGCCATTATCTATATAGAGATTCACAATTTTAAGGTTGAAATGTGCTTCACTTTTTGCCGCAAAATCTTTAAACATAGTGAAAACATCTGATTTATATTTTATTAGATAGGTTAAACAATAGTGTTTGTACTGATCTACGAAAATGACATAATAGTTTTTATCGTCAATTGATACGGGAGTGATTGGGCCGCACACATCTGAATGGATGACAAACAGGGGTCTTGTTATATGCTCTTTATTTTTACTTTTTTCGAAACGTAATCTTGCTTGTTTTCCATTCAGACAGGCTTCACATATTTCGTTAGTTGGATTAACGTTGGCTAGAATATTATTATCACAAAACAAATTATTTCTCTTTATTTCTAGAAATTTCCCTTTACTAATGTGACCTAATCTCTCATGCCATAAACGAAACAAATTGCTCCTTTCCTTATTTATATTCAAAGCTTTAAATTCAAAAATTGGCATATTGAACATACCTGAATTTTCAGCAATAACAATTCCATTTTTTATAATCTTCACACCGTTGCTTCCAAATTGGACGGTCATACTAGCCTCTTGCAAACGCTTGACAGAAATTAAATTTTCGGCAACGTCACGGCAATAAAGAACATCCTCAAGCGTGATTTGATTTTCATTTTGCAGCCTCACAATGCCACGTTTCGTTGCATAAATGAATTCTCCTTGCTTGGCAACGGCAATCTTTATTGGAAATTCCAGATCAATGTGGTCGATAAATAGCATCTCATCATATATAAGGTGGTCAGTGGCACCAGAGTCCAGAATAAAATTCACTTTATTTTTGTTTTTAGAATTTAAATTTACACTTTTTATCATAAACGAGAAGCCAGGCTGTGCTGTTGCTGTTTGTGCCTGTTTATTATTTTTTTTATTTTTATTTTTATCATTCATTATTCGTTTATATGCAAAACAATCTTTTTTAAAATTATTACAGTTATTTATTACAGTGATGACATTTCATTTTGCCCTTTCCCTTAAATGGTTTGCGAATTTTATTTTTATTATTATGAAAATAATTATTTCTAGTATTACTCTTGTTTTGAATTTCTGCTGTCATAACTTTTCTGCTTGTATCATTACCGTCGTTTTTAATTTTTATTTCGTGGTCGAGTAATCTATTCTTTACAAGCGCTAGAGTAAGATTCTCTTCAGCTAAGGTCTCAATCGCGGTTATTACTCCATTATATGAAGATGGCATTGTCAACAACAAATGTGACACCTTATCCATTTCATCGATTTTCGCGCCTGACGCTAACAACTCACTTACTAATTCGTCGAAAATATTAAAATGTCCTAGCAATGCTATTTCACCATGCAGCTTGAGAGACAGCAATCGCTTTCGAACAGCTAATTGTGACGCCAAACTTTTGCGCTCATAAATGGCGTCTAAATTCCTAAGAATTTGTCGCGACGTGTTGTCGGCTGTTGCAAAATTCAAAAACGAATCACTTAAATGCTCTATCAATGTGCCTTTTGCACATCTCTCTGCCTTTATCCAACTATCAGTAATTTTCTCAGGAACTTCCTCATCAACTACTTTTAAAATATCTAGTTCAGCAAAAAGTGCTCTGATTCTAAATTTCCAAACAGAATATTTTTCACCGTCAAACGGTTTTATGTTGCGCTTCACTTTTTCTATGTCCGTTTTTTTTTTTTTTTTTTTTTAACAGGAATTCACAGACACTTCTAGTTAAGATGAAATTATATTATTTAACTCAACGTGACCTGGGCCCATAACCTATTGGAATTCTACGTTAAATAATTAAATAATTAGACCAGATTAGTTTTGTAGTGATATATTGATATGTTAACTTTTTATTTAAGCACCAGCAACCAGTCACTCTCGTAAGTGTCAAAATCAAAAGAGAAGGAATACACCGCGTGTTTCACTTTAGGTGTGACCGAATAACTTAAGAACTATAATGCCATTTTTGGTATTTTATTAAATACTAAGTTGGTGATATTTTAGCTTTATTTTTCAACAAAAGCATTATTAATACGTTGGTAGCACAATCATTCATAATATTGTATTATTTAATTAGACAACGATAAAAAAGACAAATACAAAATTCATTGCAACATATAAATCGCACCTTGACCATTAATCCTGTACACGAATTTGAGTTTTGCAAGTCTGTTCGTTTTTCGCAATTCTTGGAACTACTTGATGTCGAGGCTGCAGACTCGTCTGAACTTTCTCTTTCAAAACCACTATTACAATTATTTTCCTAAATAAAAAGAGCTTGTTGTACAATATGCATAAATATAAAGAGTTTGTAAATACTTTTACTATTCATATGTATGCTAATTAGAATTACCTCAGGTTCCACGCTTTCGATTTCTGCAGTTATTTCTTGCGTGGTAGCAAGGTCCGATAGTTCTGATAAGTGTGGCCTTTTCGCAAAAATGTTTCTGATGTCCATGTTTGATGACGAAACTTCGACTTAAACTTTTGTTACCGCTTTTAAAATCGCTTTTACAACACGTTGTGTTCACTAACTATCGATATTATATGAGTACTAGCGATGAGCTATCGAAAATATGCACAAATTGTATCACATTTTTGCTCATCAACAAAACAAGCGGCTACCGACTATCGATATATTGATTGTGACGTCGATTTCTGCTCCAGCTCTAGTCACTTGTGTTGGTAAACAACCGCTCGTGCTGCCGGTTTCACGACTTTATTCAATTTCAATAATATACGATTTTTGGTTGGCTTATGGGGGGCTACAGCCTCCCCCCTAGATCCACCACTGCCGCTTGTGTTTTTTTGCAGCGCGCAATTGCACGAACAGCATTTCACAGCAGACAAATTCAATGTTTAAAGCATTAAATCTACGGTTAATATTGTTCAAATTGCATAATTTAAAATGGTTTTGAAAGTTGAATGTATTTACTTTAATAAAATATTTTTGTAATATTTTTTCTATTGATAATACATTTATGTGACATTTAAATTAATTTAACCCTTTTAGTGCATTTTGTGAACGTTTTTTACGTTATGTTTTGTTAAAGTTTTAGTTGTGTTCCCCCCCCCAATGCCCTTAATGAAATCTAGTGTATTTGTCAATGTTTTTTGATGAAAGAACAACTTAAGACTTTTGCAGCTAGCCGCTGCAAAGTAGTTAAAAATTAAATACACTAACGATGTCTCCCGTTATTCCAAGGTCTAATTTCTTGTTACAGCGCTGCGTATGGTTTGTTGTTGTGATCCCGTTATTGTGTTTGTATTTTGTTTGTGTTCAATTTTGTTGTTTTGTTATTTTGTTTTTATTACTATGTTATTTACTTTACTGTTAGGCACATTATGCGTTTTTTCATGTATATGCATATTTGAGATTTGGTGCACGGAAAAGGGTCTCAATGCACAAAAAGCGCAAAAATTTATTGAAGATATGGAGGAAGTGACAGAAGTTTTTAGAATAACAAATTGCACTAATTATATTATATTTGCAAAAAATAAGCCGTATTTTGGACGAAATGTGGAAGGACCGCTCGCTTACTGATCTCGCTGGCACTGACCGCGAATATCGCTTTTGCTCATAGTTATTTTAGGTGTTTTTTTTTTATATAAGTTAGCTTTTCTTATTATTTAAGAATAATTAGAAAACACAAACTATATTAGTGCTTTCATCGCACTTAGTGTCCATTTCGCATTATTTGTAGACTCTGATATTGAAAAATCTGAAGTTTTTCAGAAACGAAAATTAACGAAAAACGAAATAACTTTCACACGGTATTAAAAGATTATTGGTATTAAAAGATTATCGCAGTTCATTTGCTCAAGATCAATACAAAACTAATTCTAGTATACAATAGTTACTCACTTTGGCCCCTTTGCAGCGGATTAAACAGCCGAAGGAAAGACGAGCGTTAACAGAGTATTAGAGTTGTTCGTTTTACATGTTATATTATTTCACTTAACGTTTCTATGTATTGTATGTATTTCAATGTAATTCAATAAGTATATTTCATCAGTTGCAGCACTTAGTTGGACCAAAACACCATCAACCCCTGTGTGACTAGAATCATAATTAAGGAAAAACTCTGCATCATAATTTGGGCTGTGTAACACAGGCGCTTCTCACATTTGCTGCATCAGAAATTCAAAAGCTTTTTGCGCTTCATCAGACCAGTCAAACTTTTTCTTTTTCTTAAGAGCATCAACAAGAGGAGAAGCAATAAAAGCGTAGTTTTTGAAGGTGAACTATGGCTGAAAGCTTTCCTACATCGATGGCGATATTGCCATTCCCTACAATACGGCCAAGATATTGTAATTTATTAATCCAAAATTTACTTTTTTTTCTACGTTTATGGTCAAGCCCGATCTATTTAAATGACACGCCAGAGTTTTAATATGCCTTTCAAATTAATCGGATTTTACAAATAAATTATCCAGATAAATGAAAACTTCCCTTCGTAAGCGCGCTGGAATAATTCGATCCATTAAATTTGACATGGTTTGCGGCGCTTTGCAAAACCCAAATGGCATTACAGTGAACTGATATAGTGGTCGGCCTCGTACAGCATCCTTTAAATCAATACTTGAAATAAACTCTGTTTTGGGAAGTCTGCTCAAAATTCCGTCTATAAACGGCGTAGGATATGCGTCTTTGACTAGGACTGCGTTTACTTTTTCCTACGTTTATGTTCAAGCCCGATCTATTTAAATAACACGCCAGTTCACCAAGAGTTTTAATATGCCTTTCAAATTAATCAGATTCTACTAATAAATCATCCAGATAAATGAAAACTTGCGCTGGCATGATTCGATCCATTAAATTTTATATGGTTTGCAGCGGGTTGGAAAGCCGAAATGGCATTACAGCGAACTGATATAGTGGTCGGCCTTGTACAGTAAATGCAGTCTTATCCTTAGATTTTAGTTTAAGTGGAATTAGCCAAAAAGCATCCTTTAAATCTGTAAGGTAGTGTCTCGGACTGAAGTGAGCTCAGTCCCGCCAGAGCCCCTTTACAGGAAATTTGTAAATTGCTGTGCATTGTGCGGCTTGGTGTCCTGCCTGACCACATTTAAAACAAATAAAATCTGTTTTCTTACAGTCTTTCATTACGTGAAAACTGTCGCCGCATTTGAAACATTTCCTGGATGTTCCAGAGTTAACCTGACCTTTGCCTTGATCTTTCTTTTGCTCCTGACATTCCCCAGTTGATTGATTCGATTTGCCAGATCAAGCTTTCTAATATATCTCGATTTGACGTTTAATTTCCTGTATATTTCTGGCCTGGTATGTTATAATCTTATTCCCTTTCGAATCTGGAATACCCTTTATGTAATAGTCAATTAAACTTAGCTCATCAATATTGACAGGCTTTGCGATTTCTATTAGAGCATACAAATATTCAAATCATGATTCGTCTTTTCACTGCTGATCCAATCTTCTACGAATCCCAGCTGATGACAATTTGATTGAAAACTCTTCCCTCAACTTAGCCTTCAAAACAGTCCAACTACAAACAAACAGTTTAGCCCCTCCTGTAAGCATCTGTTTCGAATAGATAAAAAATTGCAAATCACTCCACTGGGCAGTAATTGAACAACTTTCTAACTCAGCGATCCATTGTTCTACATCCGGACTTCCTCTTCCAGAGAAACTAGATACTCTGCCTTCTACATTTTTGAGAGTGATCTTCAACTAAATTTCGCTCTGTACCCACGGATTGAACTTCATCTGAATCGCTTTTCTTTTCATCCTGAATTCCAAAATCGAAAGTCCCCATGTCAACGGAATAGCGCTTAGTGAAGAGGAACGATAATCGCCTTTTGTGGATTGATGCTACACGTACATCTTCGGACCATCCACTAACCGTGTAATGTATACTCCTACCTTATTAAATAGTGGGAGGAGGCCATGATTTGTATTTTCCAGTTCAATCTCATTGATTTTGAGACGATGTCGCTCCTACAAGCTTTACATGTGATCCACATTGGAAACAGGAACCCTTTGCACGTTTGAGCATTGCAAGATGATGCGCAGTGTCCATACTTTGAGCAATTGAACCATCGGATACCAATCTTGTCAGCCTCAGCTGCTGACACTCGTGAAGTTGCAGAAGACTTAGTGACTACTAAGGACTTTGCCCGCAATTCAGCAAATCGGCGTGATAGTTGCTTACGTTGATAAATCGTCTGCGCATGTTACAGTATGGCAATACTTGAAGAATTATCCTGTAAGCCATCTATTATAAGTTTCACTGTTTGGCTGGTACATACACATTTGCCTTCAATTGAGATATTATTACTGCCATAGTGAAGTAGTGTAGTCATAACCGAAGGTTTTCAAAAAATTGTCTCTAAATTTGGATTACTTTCCAGAACAGTCAACACGTAAAAAAATGCTCTCCCTTGACGCAGGTTTCAACAAAAGACGTAAGAGAAATTTAAAATCGTCGGCATCATTTACTGCGTCACAAGAACGTTCAAAATCCATTTTTTTTTGCATCACATGACTCAGCTCCTGCAAATGGAACAACACCACCAGGATTTCTAAGACTGTGTAAGCTCAGCTAACAATTCCTTCTTCTGACCAATTCTTATAGCAACGACTAATTCTTCTTTTTCCTTATCAAAAATCTGCGACGTAATTTCCGCTATTTTGCTATTGTCTAACACTCGTCCAAATCTAATTCAGAAGTATCCCTAGGATTATGCAGATAATTGTCTGAAGGTTGCTTTGGTCGGAAAGTCTATTTTATTCTCTGTTAGTAATTTAATCACCTCTTTTTCCTTCATTGCGGCGGAAAAAGTAATGGCGTCGTCACGACTTCACTTGCGGCGTCATTTGTGGCGTTAATGACGCTAGCAATCCCACTTCTGATGTTGTTGCTTTATTTCCATTTTAAATTATCTCTCTTTTAAGTCGTCGTTCAATTTCACAAGCGCTTTTCTTATTCAATGTTCTCAGAAGCTTACTTAGCAAATTTAAAAACTTTGAATATGTTGAAAATTTTTAAATTTTTAAAATGTTGAATTTTTGAAATGTCGGAAATATTGAAAGTGTTGAATTTTTTGAAAATATAGAAATGGTAGAAAATTTTGATAATTTTGAAAATGTTAAAAATATTATGAAAATTTGTTAAAAGTGTTGAATATGTTGAATATTTGAAAATGTTGAATTTTTGATTTTTTGAAAATGTAGAAAATATAGAAAATTTTCATAATTTAAAATTTTGAAAACTATGTAAATTTTAACAAATTTGAAAACTTTGAAAATGTTAAACTTTTAAATTTTTTAATTTTTCAACATTTTCATAGCTTTCAACTTTTTAAACAGTTTCAAAATTTTAAAAATTTTTAACACTTACATAATTTTATAAATTTTAAAAATTATTAAAATTTTCAAATTTTCAAATTTTCAAAATTTTCAAAATTTTATATTTTTTTTAACATTTTCCAAATTATCAAAATTTTCTACCATTTCTACATTTTCAAAAATTCAACACTTTCAACATTTCAAAAATTCAACATTTTAAAAATTTTCAAAGTTTTTAAATTTATGAAAATTTCAAAAAGTACATAATTTTAAAAATTTTTAAAATTATCAAAAATTTCTAAATTTGTATGCCCTTCGACCATTGAAAATGGTTAAAAAAGGGTATACTAATTTTGTTCAAATGTATGTAACAGACAGAAGGAGGCGGCGGAGACCCCCATAAAGTATATATATTCTTGCTCAGGATCACAAGCCGAGTCGATTGAGCCATGTCTGTCTGTCTGTCCGTCTGTCTGTGTGAACGCATAGATCTCAGCTGTTATAAAAGCTAGAGTTACCAAATTTGGCAGGAAGACTCCTGTGTACTATAAGCTGATCAAGTTTATTTCAAATGTTAGGTGCCACGCCCACTGCCCCCGCAAATCAATAATTTAATTTTTGAACTTAATTTGTAAGCGCTGTATAAAAGATACAACTTTCTGACTTTAACATATACTCATTAAAATATCTATGTATTCTCAAAATTGCCATCCGATCTGATAACACGGAAGTTATTTAAGAAAGTATGTGCATGAAACCAAGTGCTTGTATCAGCTAACAAGGGAGGCGGGTGAGCGCAAAAAACCGACTGCCATCTGTCGGCAATAATTTGGATGTTGCACCTCCTCTAATTGTCCATTCGCTTGCACGCGTTCGCTACCTTGACATGTTTAATATTATTTTCTAAAAGAAATTCACTAAATTCTGAAGATGTGAAGCAAGATACTCTATCACTCATGGGGGTTCGAGTAGTCACCAACCGATCAAAAATGTGTCTAGTTAAAGTTTGAATTTGAATTTAACTGCTTAAATTTAAATGGAGTCACCTATCGTGCTCCACTTCTCTTTACTAGGGAAAAATCAAGTGGATCAGCATGCAGAAAATTACATTGTGAAAGTGAATGAATAAAAATAAAAAGAATTTGAGTAATTAGGTTGAAATTACTTCACCTAAATGTTACTGCGCTATTGCTGTGTTATTTGGTTGCATTGGGTTCTTGAAATTGGGTGAGTAAGAGCATACCATTTCTTATTAGCAGCTCATAACCCCAATTTTATTTTTGCAGCAAACCGCGTGTGGCCATAGGAGCCCTAGCACTTGCGCGCCTTTTTGCACGTGGCAGTCCGTACCTGCTCCCCCCTCGCCATGCTGAGCCACACGTCATCCAGCGCGTCGCTCATTGTTGCTGAACGCTCATTGTTGCAGTGGACACGCAGTGGTATTGGTTTTTTGGTCTCTTATCTACCCTGTGGTTCCTGTCTTTGGGTGAATTTGACCGGAAAACTGACCAAGCAAATTGTTGATTGTCGTTTTTTTCTCCTCCCCTTTAGCCATATATGAGTTCTTTTTCGCTGCCACTGAGATCAGCAAGCAAAGGGAGGAGGAGTCCTCAGACGGACACTGCGCTACGCCACACTGCTCAACAACTTAACTTAAGGAAGATATAAACACACACACATACTCAACGCACACACACATACTCAACACACACATATATTCTTGTAACACACACACTCGTTTCTTAACATACACTTTCCTTCACCCGTGTGGTGGCGGGTCTTAGAATACCACCTCTGAAAGTCACCGCTGGTCGTACGAGGCGATTAAAGGGACACACGGGGATGGCCTTTCTCCGAAAGGCGCCAGGGGAGGTGGAAAGGCTCTGATTACCACTATCTTTAGTAGTGGTCGGGTCGATTCCTTTCGGAGAAAGACAAGCAGCTCGTAACCGCCGATCAAATGATCAGGTATCCCCCTGGGCAGTCCGCGAACACCAGTTCAATGACTGACAAATGCCAGAAGGCGTCTTCAGTCTTCTGCGGGCAGACTATAACAACCGCACTATAACAACCGTGTGATTACATTATAAATGGTTGGTCCTATAAGGAACACTTTTACGGGGCAGGGGAGTTGCAACCCCAGTGCCGGCGAAGGGGAGGGTGAGCAAGCGGGCCGCCCGTCGTCGATATAGAAGCACCAGCAAGGCCCCCGCCTGTGGATAACTGGCAGGTGGAACACGTCACCGAGCTCAATCTTAATTGAGCAAGTGCTTGAGATGGTGGATATCAACCAGGGTATGAAGGATACCTTTGGTAAAATGAAAGCACTGTGTAGCAGTGCAGAAGAGAAAGTGAAAGTACTATCTGAAGGACATAAGGTTTCTGAGGTAGTATCTATGGCGGCAGACACCCCGAAAAGACCTAGGGAGAGTCTGGCTGGTACACGGCCCCCAAAGAAGATTTGTCACTGGAGCCTTCTGGGGCAAACAGGACGACTACAAGGGTCAGTCCAATTGCAGCTAAAACGCCACCACGCACAAAAAGCGGAACGGACAAAACCGGTGACAGGGAACACTTGGGAAAAGCCAGCAGAAAAGGCGAGCACGCTCAAGGTTGCCAAGGCAACTAAAGAAAAGAGGCCAACGAAGCAACCGAAAAAGGAAGGGTGAACCAAGCTGACCCATAAGGTGCCGAAGCCCAAGAAGGTGACATCTCCTATGCAGACATTCTCCGGACCATAAAGGGGAATGATGCACTCAAGGACCTAGGAGAGAATGTCACACGCATTCGAAGGACGCAAGGTGGTGACTTGCTTATCCAGCTGAGGAAAAGGCCCTGTGCGGTGCCGCAGAGCTACAAGGTAGCTGTGCAGCAAGTCCTAGGTGATAAGGCAACAGCAAGAACACTCACAAAAGAAGTGTTTTTGGAGGTCACCACTAGGGATGACATCATAGAGGCTGCTCAGCAGCAGATAGAGTCATATTAATGAAGGTAGATAATCAATGGTTGGAAAGAAGACACTCTGGATGGGGGCGTCCTCAGATACCTCATCACAAGCAGCAAAACGTTGTCCTGCATGGAAATACCTCTGACGCGAAGGCAACATCACTTTTCAACCTATTGACTTCTGCCTGTGACGCCTCCATGGCGAGGAAATTCAATGGTGGCCCAAGATGGAAGCCAGCCTTTTGGTGGAGCCACGAGATCGCGGACTCTTGACGTAAATGCATACGAGCTAGAAGAACCCTATGTCGATGTAGAAATGAGGAGGAACGGGAAATCTTCACTTCAAGAACGCCAAAATGGAACTAAAGAAAGCGATAAAGCTAAGTAAAGCATCGCACTTTAACACCCTGTGTGTTGGTATGAACACCAACCCTTGGGGTGGGGCATCTAAGAGCAAGATAAGAGGAGCAAGATGCAAACGCTCCGGCCTGTCCTCAACTCTTGCGCACAATAGTCCAGACCCTCTTCCCAACACAGGGGGACCACTATAATGAACCTGCTGAAGTAGATGTTTGGACTGACGGGGTAGGTAGATTCCAACAAGAAGTAGAGGTAGGAGAGGTATTAGAGATAGCTAGTACCTTCGCAAACAACAAGGGACCGGGACTAGATGCAGTACCCAACAAGGTGCTGAAGATAGCGGTAGACGCGTACCCCACCTTATTCGCAGAAGTATACACAGAATGTATACAGACAGGGACTTCCGGAAATCTGGAAAAGACAGGCTATGATGGGACATTACGCCTACCATTAAGGGATGAGGTTAAGATCATCGGATATGCCTTTGATATTGCTGTCATCTTAGTTGGAAAGCATCTGGAGGAGGTGAAAGACTATAGTACCGATGCCACGCAAAGGGTAAAGCAGTGGCTTACTGAGCACGACTTAAGATTAGCTAGGGAAAAAACTGAGGCGGTTCTCATCTTAAGCAGAAAGAAACTTGAAGATGTGACGCTCAGTATAGAATGATTTAGTATCCGTACGGGCACATCAATTAAGTATCTAGGCGTACTTATAGATGCAAGGCTGAGCTTTACAGCCAATATTATCGCAATGAGTGAAAAGGCAGCCAGAGTGCAAATGGCGCTCGCCAGAGTTATGCCAAACATCGGGGGCCCAAGGTATGTAAAACGATCCCTCGTATCACGTGTTACCCTATCGGTGTTAATGTATGCAGCCCCTATCATCAACGCAGAAAAAGGTAATCTACGCCCGACACTACAACGCTGTAGTGAGACGTAGCAGCCAGAGAGTCAGCGCTTTCCGGACTGTATCCGGGGATGCCATCCAAGTCCTAGCCGGTATAATGCCGGCTGACTTGACTGCGGAGGATTACCAAGCGCAATATAATAAGAGGCACAGCCAAATCTCTATTACCTACGATGAAAGTAAATCCATTAGGGATTGGCATCTAAGGTGGGATGCAACAGCACGGGGAGCTAGACGCACCGCCTGGTGCCGAATTTAGAAGCTTGGGTCAGAAGAAGCCACGGACAAGTGACTCAGTTTCTTACAGGACATGGCTCTTTCAGGCGATACCTGAACAAGTATGGTCATGATCCTGAAGTTGTATGCTACCTTTGCAATAAAGACGATGAGACTGTGGAACATATTTTCTTTCACTGCCCTTATTATGCAGGCCAGCGGGAAACCGTCAACAGGCGCTTAGGAGTAGATGTAAGTCCAGAGAATGTTGTAGGGCTTATGATAGCGATCCCAGAAAACTGGGAATGTATTAGGAGTATGTGTGTGTGCATTATGGTAGAGGAGGATCGTATAAATAGGTTGATCTCGGCTTCTATGGATAGGTATAGGGACAGTATTGCGGCTATGATCTTGCAACAAATCTCCTCAGCGTTCCGAAATCTAAACATCGCTCAGTCCGCTCGAGAAGCTCGAGATAATGAGGGCGAAGCAGCATCAGCCTTTCGTCGCCAGAGCAACGCTTCGAGGCCCGAAGATAGTTTAGATGGCAACATGGAGCGCGTGTATCTTTCAGCTATTCAGATATTGGTCGCCCAGATAGGATCTCAAACACAAACTCCAACTGGCGCATTAAGTTCACGGGATCGCCCAATGACCTTTTCGAGGATTTTATATTTGGCGTCAATTGTATGATTTCTCAGAGCCTGAACGGCAACTTTGCCTTGTTGTCCCAGTTCGCACATCTGTTCTTTTCTGCCCCTGCCCTAATATTGGAGAATGCATCGTACTGTTCGCGATTTGGACTGGTACGAACTGTGTAGTCGCCTACATGAGCGTTACAAGGACCAGAGAACAGATAGAGACATCAAGGACGCGATGCGTCGTCGTAAGCAGGGTAGTAGCGAAAGCTTCGACAAATTTTTGGATGCCATGCTGACTACTGCTGATTCCCTCCGAGAACCCATGCCGGATAGCGAAATAACAGTCGAGGTTCGCTATAATTTGCGCACGGAGCTGTAATACGAGATGTTGCGTGTGGTAACTTCGGATTTGGCCAGTTTGCGTAGGGAATGTCACAGACACGAGGAGTTCTTCCGAAACATTCGACCCTAATATCGCTCAGCCGTGAAGCGAAACTTCGTGAATTCTCTTCAGTTTGAAGAGGAAACCGAGTCAGAGGCAAACGAGGCATCAGAAACGGAAATATGCGCCGTTCGCTCATTCGACAATTCCAAATGATGGAATTGCGAGGAGATAGGTACAATACCACAGCATTGTAAAATATATCACATTCGTCTACGTAAATACTTGAAGCGTAGAGCCCAGATATTCCATGTTGACGCTACCGTTTCAAGTAGATCCAGATCTGTAACCCGTATGCGTGAATTTTGGTGACGCATATGGGACTTGAACATGGTTCTTTCAGGCGCTACCTGAACAAGTATGGTCATGATCCTGAAGTTGTATGCTACCTTTGCAATGAAGACGATGAGACTGTGGAACATATTTTCTTTCACTGCCCTTATTATGCAGGCCAGCGGGGAAACCGTCAACAGGCGCTTAGGAGTAGATGTAAGTCCAGAGAATGTTGTAGGGCTTATGATAGAGATCCCAGAAAACTGGGAATGTATTAGGAGTATGTGTGTGTGCATTATGGTAGAGCAGCGTAGGCTAGAAACACTGCGAAACCAGGTAGAGCCACCACAGCTCGGCCCCTTGCGAAGATTTATACTTCAGGAGTGGTTCCGCAAGAGGTACCACAAACGAGCCGCAGTGGGAGTGTTCTTTAGAGGTTTTTAGTGGGTGCGGGTCCCACACTACCGTCACTAGGACAGTGTCTGTCAAGATTTTTTATCCTATGAACACTCTAATTAAAAAAAAAAACATACATACATGCAGCCCGAAGCTATATGCATCAAACATGTATATGGATAAATACCATTAAAGAAATTAAAATGGAGTAAATTATCTTTTTTTGAGCTAGCTGAGTTCGATAATCTTCTTTTGGGGGATTATCCATGGAGTTTTATGGTATATTGTAGGGGTTGGAACTATCGAATTGGTTTTAATCAGCTCGATACCATTCCCTAAAGTCATCAAACAAACAACGGGATGGCTGAGACTGTTCTTGCTGGATGGTTCGGCACGATCCACAGCATCCGATTAGAGCTTCACGTAGTTTCAGCCGCCTGTCCAGATGAACACCCAGATATGTTTACCTCGTCGGCTTGTGGAATGCATATGTTATTCAGGACCAGTGGTGGGCATGTTTGTTTGTTTAAGGTAAATGTAACCTGCTTACATTTTTGTACATTTATTGAAATTCTCCAGTCGGCAAACCATCGTTCTACAGATGTTAAGTGTCGGGATAGGAGTGCCGTGGCTTTTGTTGGGCATTTGGAGTATCGCGGTATCATCAGCGAATGTAGAGGTTGTTAGATTGTAGTCTGTGGGGAAATCCGCCCGTTTACAGGGTGTATAGGATTGGACCCAGAACACTGGCTTGTGGCACTCCAGCTTTGATTGCGCAATCACGTGAGGTGCTTGTATTGCATCTCATTGCAAACACTCTGTTGTATAGGTGCGCTCTTAGTAGCTTATGTGCCTTTGGGGCAATAGCTTGATTATTTTAAACAAAAAGAATCCAGCCACACTCTGTCAAATGCCTGCGCGACGTCCAGAAAAATGGCTGTGCAATATTCTCGATATTCAAAAGCAATACGAACAGTACATACATATATGAATATAATTGTTTAATTAATTAACGTTATTTTTCTTGTCAGCCATCAGAGATAGTAAGGGGAATTAATGTAACCACAGTTTTGGCTGAGGTACGTGCCGTCCTTACTCCTACTGACGGAAGTACGGCTATACTCTCCACGTGAGGGCGGCTGGAAGCAGGCCCCTAGTGCGGTCATGTCTCTGCTAGGGGTGCTGACTAATTGTAGTCGGGCGAAGATCGTGAATCTATAAATCACCCCAATCCAAGGCGGAACAGCATACGCTAATGGATACATGACCGGGGGGTAGCCCGGTCTCTAGTATGCGTACTCTGGATACCTATCGCCCTCCAGTTTTAATCAGACTTCCCACGGCACGCGGGCTATGCCGTGGGTGACCTTCCTTTCCCACCTACTCGTGGGTCCAAAATTTATGGATATTTTTAAAATAGAAAAGTCTGATGCGACTTTAAAAGCATCAACCCAGGGCGAAGCTTTCACGGCTGACCCCAACACCAGCACTGCAGCCACTGGGCTGCTGGCTTCCACCCCTAATACTCTACTCTCGACTCTAGTATTCGGGGGACTCGGAAAAGGCCACGAACTCCCTTGGACACTGAGTTCGCAAGTGCTGCTTTTTCGTCCAACAACGGTTAAGGCATGCAGCAGAACGTCGAGGTGATGTCCTCTGAAGCTGAATCTGACGGTGATCTGTTCAGCTTTGCTGACGACGCTTCCATGGCCTCTCAGAGGTCAGGCCTCACGGGAAGCAGGCTCCCAAATCCAGACGCTGCGACTGGACTCGGGGAACGCCTTCATCAAAATGAAGACCCGCGAGAAGAAGCTCTTCAAAGCTGCACTCGCAAAGGGTTCGAGCAGAGCAGAGGCTCTTGCTATCGCCACTGCGCCCCCAGTGAAAACCAAGGATAAGCGGACGCGTGCTGACTGTCCCCGAACCCCAAGGGTCTTCAAAGAAGCCCAAAAAGACTCACGTGGAGTGCACAAAGCCACTCTTCAGCCAAGTGGCAAGCAGAGTGAAACTGGGCTTCACTTCGGCTGATCCCACAAAACCCCGATAAACCTCGAAATGAATGGCTGCTCCTTGTGTGCGAGGATAACATCACCTCTGAGTGGATCAGGGGAGCTGTTGGACATATCAGATCCATCAGCTGCCTTGATGTCAAACTGTTGGAGGAATCTGAGTTCCCAAGAGCTCACCTCATTAAAGGTTACTTCCCCAACAGCGCTGAACTCCCACCCGCCTCGATTTTGGAACAGTTGAACCACCAAAATTATGAACGCTTTTCAACGAAGCTGTAGCGGTTGGTTCAACACAGCCTTAACGGCAAAACGACGCACCTCGCGATGATGGTCGACGAGCAGTCGTATAAGGCCCTGACGGATCTTAAGGGTAACGTTAAATACCGTTTCAACCGGATAAAACTTATCCTTAAAAACTCCGCCGTCAGGGGTCTCTCCCCACTCCTCCCCCTGTCCCCTTCCCCATCTCCTACCATTCCCCCTCCTATCAGTGCTCCTCCGGCAGCGGCAACGGGGTACCCCTCCGGTGTGACAGCATTGTCCCCATTGTCCCGTCAAGGGAGCGCAGTGCGGAACCCACCCACAAGGGGCGACCGGGGCCGCTAGGCGACCTCCTCCTCCACTGCACATTCAAATACAAGAAGTCGCCGCTATGAGTCTTCTTAGAATCAAGCTTCAATCCGGGCTTCTAGCTACCGAATCGGGGCATGCTAGACTTATCAAAGACATTCCTGGCTTAGAGATCTGCTCTAGATCAGATTCTATGACCAAGGAACTCTTCTTTGGCGCAAAATTCCGAACCTTCATCCCGGACCGGAGGGACTGGGATGCTGGCAACCCCATCAGTGACCCTCATGGTATACACTGGTATACTGACGGGTCAAAGACTGATCAGGGGGTTGGAGCTGGGATACATGGTCCCAACTCCAAAACCTCGATTGCTATGGGCAAGTGGCCCACAGTTTTTCAATCCGAGGTTCATGCCATCGAGTTCTGCTGTCATCTTATTCTTGAGAAGGGCATCAGAGGAGCGAATATCTACATATTCTCGGATAGCCAAGCTGCCCTCTCTTCAAAAAGAGTAGGTTCACGTATGGTGGCTGACTGTTGGAACTCTCTTCAGAGGCTTTCCAATAGAAACAAAGTTACCCTTCTATGGGTACCTGGTCACTCTGGTTTCCGGGCCAACGAGCTAGCGGATGAACTAGCGAGGGCAGGGTCCTCAGCCCCTCTGCATGGCCCCGAACACTTCTGTGGCGTGTGGTGGTCAACTATTTCATCCATTGTGAAAGCATGGGCGATTAGGTTGACCGAACGCTACCAACCAGGTATGAGGCAGGCTAGAGAGCTTACGAATCCCGCGGTTAAGCGAAGAACAAACTTACTCTCTCGGAGAGATCTGTATCTCCTTGCTGGTTACCTCAGTGGCCACCATTTGGTGAACTACCACCTCACAAAAATGTGTCTGTCCTCAGATGCAGAATGCAGGCTCTGTAAAGAGGACGACGAAACCACTAAACATATCCTGTGTGATTGTCCAGCCTTGGTTTGGATTAGGAGGAAACATCTGGACGTGGAAACCGCAGTTCCCGAGCACATTGTCCGTTCCTCGACAAAAGACCAGTTACGCTTCATCATGGAAGCGGAACAGCTTTTGTCATGTTAGGGAGAGCACTCTAGGTACAAAAGATCATTCTGGTCGCAATGCCTCGCCCCTTCTCTGCTGGGAGACTCCCTCTCCAAATAATAATAATAATTCTTCTTGATTCTCATATTAACTCATTTACTCACACAGACTTATGCATTGTGAAATATTAATTAAAGTAAAATTCTAAAAAATCAGGAATTGAGAGATAGGAGTATTTCTTTATTTTTGGCAAGTGTATTCTCCCTCTGCTGTTTCGTTGGGGCCCTAACAAAAATTTAAAACTATCGAATAGAAAGAGAAACATTTTATGAAATTGAATTAAAGAGAAACAAAAAAAAGAAAAGAATCAAGAGGAATTAAAATTAAGGAATTATAATTAAAGAATATTAGGATGTCATGCAGCCCGAAGCTACATGCATCAAACATGTATATTCATAAATAGCAGTAAAGAAATTAAAATGAAATAAATTATCTTTTTTTTTTTTTTTGGGCACTAGGAGAGGGTGGCATAAGAACAACAAGGGTAATATCGGTATTCCAATATCGGTATTGAATGGCTGGGTGTGTGAACAAGGAGAGCATAACATCTAGCTCTCCGCGTTAATCGTTTGTTAGAAATAGTCCGTCCGTTTGATCTGGCTTTCCTTTGACCATTCCCTTAATTTTTCTCCATTATTCAACCTGTCGACATTTTCTATTGAATAGGCGGCCAACGTGGGGCCATAAAGGTTCCACTCGGCTATACCCTTCCTTTCGACATACCCTTTTTCTTTCCCTCCTATTTTCCCTAGGAATGCAAATTTTATCCATACTTCTTTAGCTTGTTAAATTCAGCCGATAGTTATATGCAATCTGGAACTGCTGGTTATTCTGGTGAACATCGGAACCAGACCGATTACATATAGATATCTGAGTTCAATAATCTTCTATTTAGAGGAATATCAATGGAGTTTGATGGTAGATTGTAAGGGTTGGAACTATCGAATTGGTTTTAATTGGCTCGATACCATACCCTAACGTCATCAAGCAAACATCTCGACTTGTGATGGCTGAGATTGTTTTTGCTGGATGGTTCGCCAGGATCCTAAGCATCCGATTAGAGCTTCACGCAGTTTTTTCCTAATGTAGTTTCAGTAATCGGAGCTATTTTGAATTAACGATCTTCATAACATTGCTGTTGTGTAACCTAAACCTAGGTAAGCCCTTTTATCTTTAATGAATTTATCTAATTTATATATATTTAGCAAGTCGCATTTCTTAGTATATCGTATGATAACATTTACTAAATTCATATAGTATACGATATAGTATACGATAAGACATTGTAAGACAAGTATGTGTCTATTGACGGAATATACTAGCGTGTATCCGAGGTTATTATTCCCACTTTCACCTAGCTCAACTTCGCTTTAGCGGATCCACTAGATCAGGTATTTTTATTGTATTTGGTTTTCTTTTTGCTACTTTTGGCCGATTAGTTTGTCATGGCTACTAAAAAGTATACGGAGAGAGTCCGGGACCTGATGAGCATCGCGATGTACTGCACCATCTGCAATGATACCAGTCAGTACCCAGACTTCATCAAGACCACCTGCAGACACCATTTTCACAGATCTTGTCTGTCCGGTAGGCTCAATTCCAATGAAAGTTGTCCGATCTATCGTCAGATTTGCTCCAAGGCCATACTGACCGCTGCAGTAGAGCGCAGAACGTCGTTGAACTCACAGAATGAGCCAGGAAAAACCGTGCAAACACCTGTTCCCAGGGGCGTGGCACGACTACCACTACCAACTTGTGGAAACCCTCGGCGTGGGCCAAAGGCCCTGAGTCTTCGGTTATTCCGGAGGATCGTATAAATAGGTTGATCTCGGCTTCTATGGATAGGTATAGGGACAGTATTGCGGCTATGATCTTGCAACAAATCTCCTCAGCGTTCCGAAATCTAAACATAGCGCAGTCCGCTCGAGAAGCTCGAGATAATGAGGCCGAAGCAGCATCAGCCTTTCGTCGCCAGAGCAACGCTTCGAGGCCCGAAGATAGTTTAGATGGCAACATGGAGCGCGTGTATCTTTCAGCTATTCAGATATTGGTCGCCCAGATAGGATCTCCAACTGGCGCATTAAGTTCACGGGATCGCCCAATGATCTTTTCGAGGATTTTATATTTGGCGTCAATTGTATGATTTCTCAAAGCCTGAACGGCAACTTTGCCTTGTTGTCCCAGTTCGCACATCTGTTCTTTTCTGCCCCTGCCCTTATATTGGAGAATGCATCGTACTGTTCGCGATTTGGACTGGTACGTACTGTGTAGTCGCCTACATGAGCGTTACAAGGACCAGAGAACAGATAGAGACATCAAGGACGCGATGCGTCGTCGTAAGCAGGGTAGTAGCGAAAGCTTCGACAAATTTTTGGATGCCATGCTGACTACTGCTGATTCCCTCCGAGAACCCATGCCGGATAGCGAAATAACAGTCGAGGTTCGCTATAATTTGCGCACGGAGCTGTAATACGAGATGTTGCATGTGGTAACTTCGGATTTGGCCAGTTTGCGTAGGGAATGTCACAGATACGAGGAGTTCTTCCGAAACATTCGACCCCAATATCGCTCAGCCGCGAAGCGAAACTTCGTGAATTCTCTTCAGTTTGAAGAGGAAACCGAGTCAGAGGCAAACGAGGCATCAGAAACGGAAATATGCGCCGTTCGCTCATTCGACAATTCCAAATGATGGAATTGCGAGGAGATAGGGCATCGCTATCACATTTATTTTTGCTCGGATGTGGTGCTGTCGACGTCTATAAGCCGAATTGCGATAGGTACAATACCACAGCATTGTAAAATATATCACATTCGTCTACGTGAATACTTGAAGCGTAGAGTCCAGATATTCCATGTTGACGCTACCGTTTCAAGTAGATCCAGATCTGTAACCCGTATGCGTGAATTTTGGTGACGCATATGGGACTTGAACTGGTACACTATCTCCTCTATCGTCCATCAAAGCGGCGACATACGGCTTTTCACCCCAGTCAACGTCTTCGGCGAGGATCACCTGGCTCTACTTGATAGCGATGCTATCAAGAGCGTCATCGGTAGCAAGTTGGCGCAGAAGATCGAGATGCATTTTGGCAGATTTCTCTGGATCCGGTCAATTGGATTGACTTACGCTCCGCAACCCATGAGTCGCCTGATGGACATCGTGATTCCTTACCAATTGAAGTCGCACGTCCTGGTATACTTGGATGAGCTCCTAGTGCTTTCTTCCAGTTTCTTCAGTTGCGTAAGGCTGGACTGACCATCAATGTCCAGAAGAGTCAGCTTTGTCTCAGAAAGGTGGATTACCTCGGATTCATTGTAGGCGAGGGTACGCTCCAGGTTAACCCGAGGAAGATTCGCGCGGTCGAGGAATTTCCAGTTCCGAAGACGCAGAAGCAGCTCCGCAGGTTTCTAGGGATGACTAGGTGTTACCAAAGATTTATTCCTAATAATTCGGACGTGATTTTTGACCTTACGGAGCTTCTGAGTGGGTCGTTCAAGGTAGTGACAGACCATGCAAGCACAAAGGTTCTCGTTAAAGGAAGGTGAGGAAATACTTCAGGTTAGGTGTCCACTCCACTTATGCTTCTTTCATCTTTCATATCGTCAATTAATTCAAAACTCTTCACGACTCTTTGGTTTTTTTCTCAACTTCATTTGCATACTTATAGTATAAAATTTTACGTGAGGGTGTGAGGTCCTTGTAGAAATGTCTTTAGTTAAAGTTTGAATTTGAATTTAAATGTATAAATTTAAATTCAAACTTAAATTCACCACACCGTGATCGATATTCAGCGAGTCTGGCAACCTTGCGTGGGCCCTCCGCATGATCAGTGTTGGGAAGTGGATCAGCGATATATCGATGGATGGAGTTTCCTATATCGATATATCGATTGCTGGAGTCGCCTATCGTGCTCCATTTCTCTTCAATAGTGAAAAATCAAGTGGATCTTATTATTGCTTATTGGCAGCTCATAACCCCAATTTTATTTTTGCAGCAAACCGCGTGTGGCCATAGGAGCCCTAGCCCTTGCACACCTTATCTCACGCGGCAGTCCGTACCTACTCCCCCTCTCGTTATGCTATGCCACACGTCATATAGCGAGTCGCTCATTGTTGATGAACGCTCAGTGTTGCAGTTGCAGTGGACACGCAGTGGTATTGGTTTTATTGATCTCTTCGCTGTTGGTATTGCGTGATCACGCTATATATCCTGTGATTCCTGTGTTTGGGTGAGATTGATCAGAAACGACTTTATTTGTTTAGGTGTTTTGGGAATCGGAAAATTCTTTATTGCGTTTATTTTTATTGGGTTAGGTTTTATACCTTCAGTTGTTATAATATGTCCTAGAAACTCTGTTTCCTTTTTTAGGCCATGGATTTTAAAAAAATTCATGGACTATTGTGTTTGTCGGAACGGAATTGTGCGTAACAGGCAGAAGGAGGCATCTCCGACCCCATAAACTATATATATTCTGAATCAGTATCAGTAGCCGAGTCGATTGAGCCATGTCTGTCTGTCCGTCTGTCCGTCTGTCCGTCTGTCTGTCTGTATGAACACCTGGATCTCAGAACAGTAACAGTCACACTTTCATAGTGGGCTACTAAGTTGGAGTGTTTCACCAAGCACTGAGTTTATTTGTTTTTCGCGGATTGTAGCCTTCCTGTAACTTTTAACTAGCTACGCAATCGAAGGTTTTATATCACACGCGGTTCTTTGGCGGATACTAATTAACGATTGAACTAATATCCTACCTGCTGCGCCAATTACACGTCCGTGGTAAGGGTTTTTATAAACCGGATCTTCATGTTTAGTATTTATGACATGTTTAACGGTACTTGTGAAGGTCAAATTTTCACCTTATCTGTACTGAATATTCCTAAATTCGTGAAGAATTTTAGTCACAGAACTTATCTCTTCCTTATTTAAATGCTCGAGTCTGAATTCGTTAGATTGTTTTAACTCATTTTCTATTGCGTAATTAATTGCCTCGTCATTAGTAGATGATGGCTCTAAACAGCTCATACAGTCGATATTGTCTTCTGAGTTTACCTTTCGCTCGTTCTTATAATGCATTAGGAAGGTGTAATTATTTAAATTAACACTTGCTTCGCTAAAATTGTTTGAATTCTTTATATAACTGCTCAATATTCTGATCATTATTTTTGTTTTTATTGTTATCGTTAGTATTGTTTTGATTTTTGTTCTGGTTATTTGAACTTGACACTTGGTTATAGCTTATGTTGTAATTGCTACTTTTGGAATTGTTGGTTTGATTATTTTTATTTTGACTGTTTCGTAGTTTTGGACGATCGGACCATACGCTATCATAGCAACCCTCTTGTTGAGCGATTTGCTTCAACTTGCTTACAGTCGTTATGTCGAATCTAGCTAATTGCATATAAAGTCTATCAGGGAGTTTTCTTTTTATCACATCTTTAACGGTGTTATTCATGCCGTTGTTATTCATGTGGTTATTGAATGGGTTGTTTTCTAAATCTATCTTATTCGTTATTACAAAGCATTTTTCTTCAAGTTCTTCTATAAACTTACGAATTGATCCAGTAAATGGTGTATTGTAGAGTTGTCTTAAAAGTTCTTCAAAAGGTGTCTGTGTTTTAAATTCCGAAATAAGGACTTCCTTCAGATCATTCAATGTGTTAGCTGCGCTCAGTTGGGACACTCGCTGAGCCTCACCTCCGATTTGCATCTCGATGGCACTGAATATGATGTGTCCTTGCCGGGCATCAGTTGTTGGGTAGAGGTCACGGATAAACTCTATTCGTCTTATGAATGAGCTTAATTCCGATGTGATACCAGTGAATGTTGATATTTGTCTTATCTGTCCAAGGGCTTGGTTCAGATGGTTTTCAGACAGAAGTTGAATTTGTTGTAGTTGTGGTTGTTGTTGTTGCTCCATTTTACTCGTTTAGCACGTGTTCTAGGGTTTTATTTTTTATTTGTTTAAGGGTTGGGTTGCTTGATTGTTTGTTGGGTTTGACCTGGGCCAACGATTGTCCTTTAGTGGTCTTCACTGCAGCACTTTATGTTAAAATTTAAAAATTTTTAACTTCCAGTAGCGGTCACACTTTCACAGTGGGCTACTAAGTTGGAGTGTTTCACTAAGCACTGAGTTTATTTGTTTTTCGCGGATTGTGGCCTTCCTGTAACTTTTAACTAGCTACGCAATCGAAGGTTTTATATCACACGCGGTTCTTTGGCGGATACTAATTAACGATTGAACTAATATCCTACCTGCTGCGCCAATTACACATCCGTTGTTTAAAGTTTTCAAAAAATATAATTTTATTAGAACCAAATAGCTTAAGCGGTACGCGGAGACAATTCGTGTCTTACAATTGAAGGTGGAATTAAATCTGAATCTAACCTACGAATTGAACGCTTAGGTAACCCTTGGCTGAGTCTTATTTACTTCTATATTGCTTTAATGAAATCAGTATAAATGAGATAAGTTTGAAGATTGTCCTGAAATCCCTTTATAACAAAGGATGTCGTAGTTGAACGACGTTTCATGAATCCGTGTTGAAAAGTAGATATAACGGATCTACAGGAATGTTGCTAGAGACGGGTTACGATATTCTCGAAGAATTTAGTTTGATAGTCGACTGATAACAATTTAAAATTAAAACTTTTACATTACAAAATAAAATTGGAAAGAGATCGATAGAATATAAGTGAAATGAAGGTATTTCGATGAAAGTTAGTTTAATTGCTAGATAAGTGACAAACGATATAGTATAGTTTGTTGTAGTTCGAACACAATACCCTGAAAGGCTCGAGCAGTGCATAGTGCGATCTAGAAAAGGGAAGGGTTAGTGGTGAAAAATTATGACTAATCCTACAAGAGACAGAGAAGTATAACCGGCTTAGTTGGTCACCACTATAAATTTCACCGTTTATACGATTATGAATAAAGACTACACCAAACATGGTTCTAAGGTAGGTTAAGTAACTAAAGCCTACCAATAATGGAAGGGAGTCTTGCATTTACATCCCAATTAAGACCACTTAAGACAAAGATTTGAAAGTTATTTTATTCAGATTGAATGCGGACACCAAACGTATGCACCGTACTCGAGAATTAGACGAACGAGTGAGGTATAGAGGGCCGCTCGGCGTGCTCACGCCCATAGCGTTATTGACTATTGAGGATATATGATTACAAAACACGTTTGGGGTCGAAACGAAACAGTACAGCTTGTTGTAGTTCGAGCACAAGACCCTGAAAACATTCTAGAAAATGGATGCGTCAGTCAGTATCACCTTGTATAAAGATAGTCAAACTCCTTATAATTTTGCATACATATCGGCCATGGCCTGATCTTTATCATAATTTTTAAACGATAATTTTGAAGGGAAATGCACAGACTTACATTATGAGTTAAATAGTTTCTAACAGCTCGCGTTTAATTCGAAAGAGGGAAGGTAAAAATCTTCAGATAGAGAAAACAGTGAAAAGTTTTAAGGAAGCTACAGAGTAAGTTTTAGATACTATCAGAGACCGTAAATAACCGTTATGGGTATAGAAAATATCCCTATGAAGCGATCATCCTAAACATTTTTCGAAGACGCTAAAAAAACTTATAAAAATCCTATTATATCAATAATATAATAAACATATATTTTGCAATTGAATACGTCTTGTAATAACCGTTATTTGTAATTTTTAAAAATAAAAGTTGCAAAATAATTATTATTTTTAATTTTTATTATAAAAGTTATTACTAACTTTTATTTTACAACTTTTATTTTTCAAAATCACAAATAACAGTTATTGGAGACTTTTAATAATATTACTCAGAAATAAAAGTCATTCAAAGACTTTTTCAAAATATATGTCTTCTGAAAAAATAAAAGTCTTTCATAAAAGTCTTTTCTATGCGGTCCCTATGAACAGAATATTGAGGACACTAAAAGCATGAGAATTGGACGAACAAGGATTTGACCAACAAGTGAGGTATAGAGTGTTTTTGTAAAAGAAGAATCGTCAAACTCCTTAGACCATCTTTTTATAAAGCCGAGCACACCCATAGCTTTATTGACCATTGGGATATGATCACAAAAATAAAATTTGCGCTCCAAGGCATATCAAGAAAGACTGGCACATAAAAATATCATCAACATGCATTTGGAGCTGTTCAGATTTAAAAAGTTTGCGCTACACCATAAATTAAAGCTATCTAGGTCGCTTTGAAGGTGAAAATGACAGCAGTCATCTTTAAATTGATAATGAGTTGCCTAAAACATTTGGGTCTGATTTAAATGGGACGAACGAGTGATATATAGAGGATCTTAGTCAGATAGGGATCGGCAAATTCCTTAGACCATCTTTTAATAAAGTCTAGGACTCCCATAGCTTTATTGAGCATATTAGAAATATGATTGGAAAACTTCAGTTTTCGGTCCAAACGGACCCTCAGATCATCAACTAGGGTGATTCTTTCCAATGTAGAAGCATTTTTGGACTGGCTCGATAGAATGTCATCAGCTTGAATTTAGAGTCTGTACAAGTTTAAAAATTGGCACAAAACCAAGAATAAAAACTATTAAGGTCAGCTTGTAATTGTGGTCGTCTTTAAGTTGGTAACAAAGCTTGACATCATCCGCATACATGAGAGTACGGGAGTTACTTATGACCAAAGGAAGGTCATTGATGAAAAGGGTACAAAGCAGGGGACCAAGATGACTCCCCTGAGGAACACTAGATGTGGAATGAAGTGGGTTAGAGAGGGAGGTTTTAAAGAGGACTCTTTGAGTTCTGTCAGTCAAATAGCTCACAATCAAACTAAGAAGTTTTGTTAAAAACCGAAAAGGTAAGATTATCCCAACAACCCTTTATAACAAAAGATGTCAGCTCTAACAAATTTGTCGTCGTTGAACGACGTTTTATGAATCTGTATTGAAAAGTAGATGCATTAGCATCTACAGGAATGTTGCCCTTTTTGAAAAAAGGAATTATAAATGACTCCTTCCAAATGGAATAAAAAGAGGCAGTTTCTAATTACAGCAAAACAAGTTTGTGCAGTGGCTTACTAAGTGAGTTGGCACAGTATCGAAGTACGCAAGGGGGAATATCATCGGTTCCTGGCGAAAAAACTAGTTAAACCGAATGAAGATCCTAAGCAAGTGAACTTTTACTCAGAAGCGGCGTGAAAATACCATTCGAGTTGGAAACTTTATATGCTTTTCTAAAGCGGCGTATACGTTTACACATGTTTTCATGTCTAACGATACAAGTTCCAAAATAAAAATGTAAATGTATAATAAATGTACCTGATGCCTCAGCTTGGATTGCACAATGTTGTGTGGTGCAAACATTGTTGATCAGAATGCCCGTCGCTGACCGTGTAGCTGATGTTGAGCCAGCCAATTCATCAGCAAGCCAAACATTGACATCAGCTTGCACTATGGTTGGGATTACTTGTTAATTTCCAGTCACTTTCGGGAATGTTTTAGTCACAAAGAACTTTAAATTTATCTATGTCTAATTATAGGTTGTAGACAGTAATAATTGCAACAGATGTGATGATTCCGATGACGGTGGAATATAAGTAGGAGCAAGTAATAAACTAGACGTAATGTAGGAGTCAACAACAATAAGCACACCACAACATCGTAAAGGACAAAAAAAAACGATAGGAGCCACAGGGAACAAATTAAGGATGCCTATCGGGAAATAGAAAGATACTGTCCCAAGCCATAAAGATAAAGATATTATGGAGGTACAAAAGAACAAGTATCCTTATTTATATAAACTGACGATGTTGGTGCCACACACTAATGCAGAGCATAAAAACTTTCGTAAAGACGTGTCTAGACTACTGGTCACTCCTACGTACCTGGGGCCGATGCTGCTCAATGGTGGATATCGTCTTGGATACAAGACGATGTCACGAGCCCATTGGCTTAGAGCTGTTAGAGCAGAAATTGGAGGAGGCACTCTGAAGAGAATGCAGCTATATATAGTAGAACGACCAACCTGGATAGGATCAGGTTTCTTCTTTATTACATTCTATTTGACACTCCATTGGTGGGGGACACTAGGATCGGCGCAGTAATGGTTCCCTCTCTTTCATATAGCAGGCTATGCTAAAAGTAGAACAATCGTCGAATCTGCTATGCTTGTTTCGTTTCCTAAGTTTGTATTTGTACGTACTTCTTCTTAAAACAATGAGTTTAGGACAAAAATTTGCTCGAAAGCAAGTTGCAGATTTTCAAGTCGAAAATGAGGAAAAAAAACTTGTCATTTTTACCCTTTAACCATTGAAAATGGTAATTATATCCCCTTTGACTATTAAAAATGTAATTGTACATTCCGCTGTCTTAAGCAGAAAGGAGGTAAGACTGAACGGCCGATATGACTTAGGCTGGTCCATTTGACCTTTTCAGGGTCGAAGATGGTTCCTGATAGACTGGACCTACTTAAGTCCGGTGACAAAATGGCGGCATCGTGACTGGATAGATCTGGGTTCGCCACCGAACCTGGGAAGTGCACTTGTAGTAGAAGGTCAAATGCTTTCTGCGATCTTGAGTGAAAGAGCCGTCTGCTCTATTAAGAAGCCCTATCCCGTTAGACGACCCTTTAGCTAATACTTTGTCGAGTCTCGCTGTCTCTGGCAGCGATTCAATGCTACCACAGTAGCTGCGCCAGGTATCGCGCTTAGCACGTCTAATGTTTTTATTAGAATTAGTGAGAGCGTCCCTATAGACGTCCCAACTGACACGGTTAGATCTGGCCTAGTTGAATAGGCATCTAATCTTCCTTCTTTGTGCACCCAGTTCCTCGTTCCACAATGGAATTTTTCGGTTGACCTTTAAGGTCTTCAGAGCAGAGCTGTCCTCGAAGGATGTGATTAGCACATCTTGAAGCAGGTTGGTATCAAGTTCTATCTCACTGATAGAATTAGGGTTGCTGATCAACGAGTTTGCTTTAAAAGCCACAGAGGCTCTGAAGAATTCCCAATTAGGCTTTGTAGGACAGAAGGAGTTCTGACGGATCTCGACTTGGCCAGAGGTCGAACCTGATGTGCTGATGGTCCGACAAGGTGGTTTCGTCTGTGACCCGCCAGTTGACCAGCGAACTCATAATAGAATTGCTGAATAGGGTAAGATCCAGAACCTCTTCCCTAATGGGAATAAAAGTAGGCTTACACCCGGTTGGTTTCCGCACTAAGCCTTGATGGGACAAGGGGCTGCCAACCACCGGCCTCGTACTGCCTGTTGCTTGGGCTTGGGGGCAGTGACCACAATGGCCGTGGGTCAGGGGGATTCGGTATTCAGCGCCACTGCGGCTGCGTCACTGGTTGATACAATTAGTCAGCACCCCAAGCAGAGACATGACCGTACTATGGGCCTGCTTCCAGCCGCCCTCACGTGGAGAGTATAGCCGCACTTCCGTCAGTAGGAGTAAGGACGGCACGTATCTCAGCCAAAACTGTGGTTACATTTAGTTCCCCTTACTATCTCTGACGGCTGACGACCAAAGCATGCACATACGAATATGCGAATGAATTTCATAAATTAAACTACACCAGAACATAGGTCGATGGGTTTACTATGGCTTGCGGCGAAAAAATGTATTATATGTAATCCGTGGGAATGCAGAAAGAATAATGCTTAACCAATCCAAAAAATACGACTGTATATTTAGCAGTAGTAGGGATTGTAGTTCGAAGCAAGTACCATACGTAATCTCACCGTCAGGTCAAAAATCTAGATATGCAACAGTAAGACTATAGCTATTTATGCGTTTGTGTGGTGCAAGCAAACACACGAACGTGTTTACACTCGTGCGTGTATCAGTAGAGCTTGGGCAGAGCCTTTTTCTATGCGATACGTATAGGGCTGTGGGCATCACTGGTATAGATATTTGAAATTATTTTGGTTTATTGAAAAAAATTCTTTCCAATAATATGGTTTTACGTGAGTTAGAAGTTGTTATAAATGCATTCCCATCTTTTGAACGTAAGCGCAAACATTTCATCAATTATTTAAATGAAATGGATTGCGGCACGTCCCGTAAAAACAACTCTTTTGGCCACTGACTAAAGAGAAGCCAATGCTCGACGAAGTTGAAAAGATGCTTGCCTTAGACTGCTTGAAGATTCAAACAGTTATTGAAGCAGTATCTGGTTGCTATTAAAGAAAGGTATTAATTATCGTATTTGTTTATACGGCATCCTGAGTATAGAAAGTTATGACATTCGGTTCCAATGGAACACAGACTCTGTTGTCGGCGGTTGGAAGTTTTTGAAGTTTTTGATTTACCATACATAAATTAAGTAGTCCCCTTGTTTACTGGTTGAGTCTGCAGTGCGTCACAAATCACTGGCCTTCTGGCTCAAAAATTAAATAAATTATATGTTGGGTATCGGCTATAGCACGAGAAGTATATTTATGAAGCTGTGCTTCAATTCAAAATAATTATAAAACTAAATTGAGTTAAAATATTGAATTTGACTTAAACGTAAATGCAGTCGCGTATGTCTCAGTAGTTATATCCGGCATGTCGCAGCATTCGCCAACATAGGCAAATGGCTAGTTACCATTGCTGGCCGCAGCGATCGGGCAATGAATTGCACTGGGTCGTTGCTGATAATGTTGAGAAGGAGCGATTAGGGCACACCTGATGACCGGGTTAACATCACGCGCTAAATTATATAATTTGTGCCGGTCTTAACCTTGGCTACACTCTCATTGATAACGACAATGCCGTCAATCGGGTTGTGGGTCTTGGCTGCGTAAGTGATAATTAGGTCATGGACTTTAAATAAGTGCATTTTGTCGAAACGATGTGCGTATCAGGCAGAAGGAGGTATCTCCCACCTCAAAAACTATATATATTCTGAATCATCATCAACAATCCGTCCGTCTGCTCGTTTGTGTGCACTCTCTTAGATCTCAGAATCTATAAGAGTCATTAAGTCATTAAATTTTGTCACAAAAAAGTAAATATTTAAGAACAACTGGCTCCATTTCATTTGCAGTAGCCTCCCGTTGGTATTCCCTGGGTCCTGATTATATTTCATAATCGGTTAAAAAATTTTAGCGTCGATTCTATACTGATATTTACTAAAATTTTTTACGGGTTACTATAATAATAATCCATGGCCTTTTACATTCAACACCTGACTGTAGCATTCGACTGGTTTTGTAATATCGACTATTTGTCCGCATTGGGTTTAACACCCTCAATGTGTTTTACAAATTCGGATTTTCTTCGTTAAAAATTAAAATTTTTAGAATGCAACTTCAGTTTAGCTTTAAATATTTTACAGAACCTTTTTTTTAGATCTGAAATGTGTTGTTGCATTGGAGCCAGAAAAAACTATAATACCGTCAAGATAAACTCAACAACATCTTTCTTTTAAATCACCTACAACGTTTTTCGTTACCGTTTGGAAAATGGCCTTCTGATAAATTCGTAATATAATATACAGTTTATACTTTGTCATACGGGTTATTGAAAAGAATAGGCAATTGAAAACATAGTTGCTTGAGACGAATTTTCGCTTCATCCCAAAGATGTTCTGTATTTAGTCGTTTATTAAAGTTAGCGGTCTTTTTCATATTGATCAGGAGGGTCATCGTCACACCAATGGAAATTGAATTTTACAAAATAATCTTGGATAACTTAAGTGGTGGTGTCTAGTGGAGTTTCTAAACAAATTATCTGATCCTGGTCAGAGTAGTTAATTACTTCCACCCATGCGCTGCATTTGTCGGCGGTATATAACCCTCGCGGTATATAAATATCGTCCGCTAAATCTACGGAGTGAAGAAAAAATGCAACATAATAATTATTTTTTAGGCCATGGATTTTAAAAAATTCATGGTCTATTGTGTTTGTCGGAACGGAATTGTGCGTAACAGGCAGAAGGAGGCATCTCCGACCCCATAAACTATATATATTCTGAATTAGTATCAGTAGCCGAGTCGATTGAGCCATGTCTGTCTGTCTGTCTGTCTGTCTGTATGAACACCTGGATCTCAGAAAGTATAAGAGCTAGAGTCATCAAATTTTTGCAACAACATACGTATATATTGCAGTGTCTCAAAGTTTTTTTAACATTTGGACACGCCCCTTCCCAAAGTTGTATATCTTACATGACAAATACTTTACATTTAAATCGGACTATTAATAAGTGAGATATGATATGAATTAAACTCACTTTGAACATATATGTATGTATACTTAAGCAGACCTAATTTACGCAAGCATGCCGAAGTTCAAATCTAGCGTCAGACACACAGCATTTTAAACTTTATATTTGCATTGTATGGTAACAAAATTGGATGACAATGCAGTTTTGCCGATAGGCCAGGGAGTGAGGCAATGGCCGATTGGTTAGATTGGGGGACGGCTGTGAGGAGAGAGTGCGTGTGTTCAACTCGCGGTTGAGGTGGGTGAGAATTTTCGTTTATTAATTATTTATTATTTTATTTTATTTTTTTTATTTATTTTATTCTAATAATATTCGGGCGGCGATTCCATACCGTAAAAATTTTTATTACGGTATAATATGATAATCCATGGCCTTATACAGTCAGCACCTGACTGTAGCGTTAGTATTTTTTTCTTAAATAGTTGACGCTGGATTGTCAACATACGTTTTTGGTCCAGAATTGTATCATATACCTTTGATATCGATAATTTCCTAAATAAAACCTTGTGCAATTCTTCTATAATGGACAATTGGTCTCATTTATCAAGGAGCTTCATGGTTTAATTTGTTTTAACCTCATCCCAATTCATTGGGGTATCTAACCCTTCAGCAGTTTCGGAAGAACTGCACCGCAACAGGTTAGGAGATGTGGTGTTCATACTTGACATGGTGGGTAATTCTACTGTGGCAGGTTGGGATTGTCGTATGGGAAATTTTATCGTATATCACGATAGCCCTTAGAAATAGTTCTACTGTGTGGCACTCCCATTGTGGATTCCTAGATCTCTTGCTATCTCGGCATCCTCTAAGTCCTCAACACGTCGTAACTGTCATCAGCCGTGAACATTGGCACCATTGACTCGATGAGGGTTCTTGCCTGGCAACAACTGTAGTGGCCTTGTAATTATTTCTTCAACAGCAGACATCGGTGGACTAACGTCTTGGGTACTCGTTATAACGGCACCTTGCCACAACTGTACTGGCCTCATGATAATTTCTTTAACAGCAGACATCGGTCGACTAACGGCTTGGGTACCCGTTATAACGGCACCTGGCGCCGCTAAATTTGTCGCGTCTTTTTCGCTCCCTGCGTCTTCAGCGGTGCTATCGAACGGGATCTGCCCGCCACTTTCATCGTCCAGCTCTTGTTCAGCAGTCTCCCTCGCAGCAGCAGGCAGCAAATTGTATAACTCACGTATCTGGGCCACAGACGCAGTTGCTGGCACATCCATATTGTGTGCTCGCAGCAGGCACAGCATTAAACTCTCCTGAGTTGTAATCGCCGAACTTTCAACTTCTGCGGATAATACTACAGGGGTGGTCAAAAGTATTTACACAACGTGCTTTTTTTTCAATTGTCAACTTTGATCACTTATTGCTGCTGCTTTTGTACTCAGAAACGAACATAACGGTATTTGTCGCGCTTCTACATCTATACAGAAGCAAACGAAAGAAGAAGTGGAAAAATAACTGTTCATGGGCTAAAAATAGAAGCATTGAACTGATGCTTGTCTGTTAACAGAAGTATTTATTCACAATTTTTACGCGTCAAAATTATTTACACACAGCTTTTTTAATTGATTTTTGCGTTTTTTATTGAATTTAAGCGGAATATTTTATATTATTTTAATATGTGATTATGTTAAGCCAACTAATATCTAGTTACTCGGCCTTTGGCATCAATGACTGCTGGTATTTGCTGGTATTGACCGGACCAAGTTGTGCGCAAACTCAAGAGGTAATTTGGACCAAATTTACGTAATTTCGGCTATAGTTTCATCGCGCTGGCGATCTCTTTCAAATAGCTCTGAGTCTTAACATAAGCCCAGACATTATCGAAAATGTTCAGATCGGGGCTTTGTGCGGGCCATGGAAGTACCGCCTGATTTATGTCTTTCAAGAACTTGGTTGGTACTCGGTCCTTGTGGCATGGAGCATTGTCCTGCTGCAAGATCCAGTCATTCATGGAGAACAGTCTATTTCCTGAGGTGAATGCGTGCTCATTTAAGATATGGAGGTATCCTGTTTGATTTAGTGTACCCTCTATCGGTACCATGTCTCCAAATCCATAGTAGCTTAAACAGCCCCAGAACATCACCGTGCCACCACCAAACCGATTGATTGGCTGGACGGCATTACCCTTTAGTTGTTTTGGGAGATGCATAAATTGCTTGCTAAAGGATCCCTGAAACTGAAACGCAATTTCATCAGTCCATAAAACATCAAACCAGAACTCGAGAGGCTTCTCTTTATACTCCAAGGCAAATGCGAGACATTTTCCTTGTTTCTTGGGGTAATATCAACTACTGCACGAACAACATAGGGGTTGATGTCAACTTCCTTCATTCTGCGACGCAGTGTACTGTCGCTAATATGTTTTCCAATTAAATTTTTCGAAGCTGCGGCAATTTTAACGGGACTTATGGTGGGATTACTTAGTACAACTCCTATAATGTGTCTGCAGTCTCTTGGGTTCAATGCAACTTTTCGGCCAGTTCTCTTTATTTTCCAAATTTCCCAGTGTGTCCTTTTTAGGCCATGGATTTTAAAAAATTCATGGACTATTGTGTTTGTCGGAACGGAATTGTGCGTAACAGGCAGAAGGAGGCATCTCCGACCCCATAAACTATATATATTCTGAATCAGTATCAGTAGCCGAGTCGATTGAGCCATGTCTGTCTGTCCGTCTGTCCGTCTGTCCGTCTGTCCGTCTGTCTGTTTGTATGAAGTATAAGTGCTAGAGTCATCAAATTTTGCGACAACATACGTATATATTGCAGTGTCTCAATCGACTCGGCTACTGATACTGATTCAGAAGATATATAGTTTATTGGGTCGGAGATGCCTCCTTCTGCCTGTTACGGACAATTCCGTTCCGACAAACACAATAGACCATGAATTTTTTTGAAATCCATGGCCTAAAAAACAGCAACCACTCTTTTCAAGGTCGAGCTCGAACCCGATAGCAAAGCTTTAAAGAATAATGAAGTGCACCCGATCTACAAGCTGCAGCTCCTACTGCATCGACACTTAGGGCAGTCTTCGGAGACTTCCACATTCGGTCCGCTAAATACCACTAAGGGCATCTCCTACGCAGAAGCACTATGAACAGACATGGAAAATCCACTCCAGCCACACTCAGAAAACGTTCAGCAGGTCCCAAGGCAGCCGCAAAGCAATTTGGAAACTATGCTGGTCACCATGCAACAAAGTATGATGGAACTCAAGTCGCTTATGAAAACAACTCTGCAAACCCTTGTTCAGAACCAGAACATGGTTACTCAGTTGTTTGTAGTACAACAGTTCAAATAAGAAATGGCTAAACTACGTATCTCCATGTGGAATGCCAACGGCATTTCACGCCATGCTGCTGGTTGAAACGCACCTTGCTGGGCGATATAACTTCCATATAAGAGTTTTCGCCTTCTACCGCACAGATCATCCGGCTGGAAAAGCCCACGGCGGAACCGGCATCTTAATCAGAGAACGCATCAAACACCACTTTCACGTAAGGTTTGCTACAAATTACTTGCAAACCACGTCCATAAAAGTGCAGTCAGGAAACGGCAACCTTTGCATTGGCGCTGTCTACTGCCCACCTCGCTTTACTATCTCTGAAGGTCAATTCATGGACTCCTACAACACACTGGGGGATCACTTCATAGCTACAGGAGACTACAATGCCAAACACACGCACTGGGGATCAAGCCTCGTGACTCCCAAGGGAAGACAACTGTATAATGCACTTATAAAAGTGAGCAATAAACTGGACTACGTTTCTCTTGGTAGCCCCACATATTGGCCTGCAGACCCCAAAAAGATCTTGATTTAATAAGCGTCATGGGCCTACCGGATCTCTCATCTGACCACTCGCCTTTGTTGATAACCCTTCTTCAACGCCTCGAAATTACGGACCATCCCTATAGGCTGACGTCGCACTACACTAACTAGATGAAATACAGAAAGTATGTGAGTTCCCACATTGAACTAACTTCTCAACTAAATTTAGAAGCGGACATTGACTGCTCTACCGCCGCTTTGGAAGAGGTACTCGTCACAGCAGCCAGGATCTCAACACCAAAACGGAAGGATGTGGAAATTAAGATGTTCAAAACCAGCCTGCGAATTGAACAGCTGGTTCTGGAAAAAGAGACGTGTGCGACGGGCGTGGCAAACCAGCAGATCGCCATGCTCAAAGCAACGTCTTAATGAAGCCACCCGCAAACTAAACCGGGCTCTGAAGCCAGATGCTGAAAATGCCCAACTAAAATATATTGGAAAACTCTCGCCAACTAATACAAAGCATCCCTTGAGGAGGGCTCACAAAATCTAAGTTCTCCGATTGAAACCGTCAACCCGATAAGAAATTCTTCCGGTCGCTGGGCCCGCAGCGACAAAGACAGAGCCGGAACATTTGCCTTACATCTCAGGGGCGTCTTTCAGCCGAGCGCCTCATCAAATGCATATGTTCTTCCCCAAATCCACTCCGATTTGGAATCTACGCCAACTTCATTTCGGCCGAATGAGATTACAAAACTCATTAGGGAACTAAAACCAAAAAAGGCACCAGGCGGCGACCTAATAGGCTACTACCCAAGTAAATGGAAAAAATCAATCATTATAATGATACCGAAGCCCGGAAAAGATCACACGATTCCATCATCCTACAGACCAATAAGTTTATTATCACAATAATATATATGGAAGCTCACATCATTATCCCAGCCCATAAATTTGGCTATCAACTATCGAGCAAGTTAACAGAATAACATCAGAGATTCATCAGAGATTCGAACAGCCTTAAAGCGTAGAGAATATTGCAGCGCGATATTCCTCGATGTATCTCAAGCATTCGACCGCGTCTGGCTTGAAGGACTTATGCATAAAATTAAAACACACTTACCTGGGTATACTCATAAACTCCTTAAATCTTACCTTTACAACAGAGCCTTTGCAGTGAGGTGCAATCCAACAATATCCGACAACTACACTATCGAAGCTGGAGTCCCACAAGGCAGCGCACTTGGGCCAAAACTATTCGTCCTCTACACATCGGATATTCCCACGAGTGATCGACTAACAACATCCACCTTTTTTGACGACACTGCGATCATTGAAATCTCTCAATATCAAAAATTCCATTTTTATTGGTTGTTATTTCTATTTTGACGCCATCTATTTGTAATCAAAGTTGTAAAACTGCTCACATAAATGCTGAAAATTTATCTGCTTTGATTTCTATTGGCTTACCAATATTGGTAACAACTGAGAGAATTTTGAATATTTATCGATGAAAGATAAAAATTGTCTATTATTAATCATATAAAAGTCCATTACATATTTATCTCTTGGATTGAAAGTTTCAGAGGTTATTTCAAATATTAATTTTGTACTTCTATGCTCAGTTTTTGCTACATTGCAAACTTTGCTTTCGTTTATAATGTTTTGAATCAATTTTTGGTAGTCAGGATAATAGAAATTTTCTTTGAAAATGGCAATGGTTTTTTCGATACCGGGGTGTAAAAGTTCTTTGTGTTTTTGAAGTATAGTTTCCTTGAATTGAGCATAAGTGTGAATATTGGTAAGCTTTATAGTAGATCTCATTACTTTAGTAATGTTATTTGGACAAATAATATTGACGTAGGCGTTTTGAAAAGTTGTAAAGTCTTGATCATTGTTAAAATAGATGACAGTGTTTTTTGTACAGATATATTCTTTAATAAGCTCTTTTGCATGATCTAATGTCATGGTATGTACATATATTAAAACATAACAACAATTACATTGTAGCACTTTGTTGCAATATGAATACATATATAGTCTGCCCAAGTGTATGTGTAATACGAGCATCCACTTGAAGGCCAACAAACATAAGTGCATAGTCAGCAGTTCTCACGCTGGCTATGCGCTGACCGCTTACCATGTATGTACATAGCACTCTTCCTCCACCGATGTCGTCGCTTCGCGACAATACATATATGTATACATAAGATATGCATATAAACGCGAAGGCGCTGCAAGCTACGCTGGCAGCGCTGCTCCTCGATTTAGGCTAAGAAAGCTTTTGTATGTAGACTTAAGGCACACTCGATTCTTAACATCTAATGGAGCGGGACCTTCCCTGCTCCACACCAATATATAACCCGATATAAATAAAGTTCGACATGGACACAAGTCCATTGTCAATTAAACCAAATTAAACAGTGTACATCTATTGGGCGGACCTCGACTTTACATAATATTTTGAATCAATTTTTGGTAGTCAGGATAATAGAAATTTTCTTTGAAAATGGCCATGGTTTTTTCAATACCAGGGTGTAAAAGTTCTTTGTGTTTTTGAAGTATAGTTTCCTTGAATAAGTGTGAATATTGGTAAGCTTTATAGTAGATCTCATTACTTTAGTAATGTTATTTGGACAAATAATATTGACGTAGGCGTTTTGAAAAGTTGTAAAGTCTTGATCATTGTTAAAATAGATGACAGTGTTTTTTGTACAGATATATTCTTTAATAAGCTCTTTTGCATGATCTAATGTCATTTCTTTGTAAGTTATGTTTATTATTGTTTTATGAAAATATTTAGTTATTTTTACTTCGTTTAAGTTACCTTTTGTGAATTCTATTTGATTAGTATAGTAGTTAATTGGTCTTTCTGTTATTGTTATGTAATTTTGATTGTCTTCGTGGCTACTATGTATGGTAGCCGCTGTAGTTGGAGTTTCAACGAGAAAGTTTTATATCTTTACACGAGAAAGTGCATCTGCGATATGGTTTTCTTTACCATACATATTTAATGTGGTAGTCAAACTCATTTAGTCTGATTTTCCATCTTTGGAGTTTCATGTTTGAAGGTGAAAATGACAGCAGTCATCTTTAAATTGATAACGAGTTGCCTAAAACATTTAGTCTGATTTAAATGGGACGAACGAGTGATATGTAGAGGATCTTAGTCAGATAGGGATCGGCAAATTCCTTAGACCATCTTTTAATAAAGTCTAGGACTCCCATGGCTTTATTGAGCATATTAGAAATATTATTGGAAAACTTCAGTTTTCGGTCCAAACGGACCCTCAGATCATCAACTAGGGTGATTCTTTCCAATGTAGAAGCATTTTTTGGACTGGCTCGATAGAATGTCATCAGTTTGAATTTAGAGTCTGTAGAGTCTGTGGTCGTCTTTAAGTTGGTAACAAAGCTTGACATCATCCGCATACATGAGAGTACGGGAGTTACTTATGACCAAAGGAAGGTCATTGATGAAAAGGGTACAAAGCAGGGGACCAAGATGACTCCCCCTGAGGAACACTAGATGTGGACTGAAGTGGGTTAGAGAGGGAGGTTTTAAAGAGGACTCTTTGAGTTCTGTCAGTCAAATAGCTCACAATCAAACTAAGAAGTTTTGTTAAAAACCGAAAAGGTAAGATTATCCCAACAACCCTTTATAACAAAAGATGTCAGCTCTAACAAATTTGTCGTCGTTGAACGACGTTTTATGAATCTGTATTGAAAAGTAGATGTATTAGCATCTACAGGAATGTTGCCCTTTTTTGAAAAAAGGAATTATAAATGACTCCTTCCAAATGGAATAAAAAGAGGCAGTTTCTAATTACAGCAAAACAAGTTTGTGCAGTGGCTTACTAAGTGAGTTGGCACAGTATCGAAGTACGCAAGGGGGAATATCATCGGTTCCTGGCGAAAAAACTAGTTAAACCGAATGAAGATCCTAAGCAAGTGAACTTTTACTCAGGAGCGGCGTGCAAATACCATTCGAGTTGGAAACTTTATATGCTTTTCTAAAGCGGCGTATACGTTTACACATGTTTTCATGTCTAACGATACAAGTTCCAAAATAAAAATGTAAATGTATAATAAATGTACCTGATGCCTCAGCTTGGATTGCACAATGTTGTGTGGTGCAAACATTGTTGATCAGAATGCCCGTCGCTGACCGTGTAGCTGATGTTGAGCCAGCCAATTCATCAGCAAGCCGAACATTGACATCAGCTTGCACTATGGTTGGGATTACTTGTTAATTTCCAGTCACTTTCGGGAATGTTTTAGTCACAAAGAACTTTAAATTTATCCATGTCTAATTATAGGTTGTAGACAGTAATAATTGCAACAGATGTGATGATTCCGATGACGGCGGAATATAAGTAGGAGCAAGTAATAAACTAGACGTAATGTAGGAGTCAACAACAATAAGCACACCACAACATCGTAAAGGACAAAAAAAAAACGATAGGAGCCACAGGGGAACAAATTAAGGATGCTTATCGGGAAATTGAAAGATACTGTCCCAAGCCATAAAGATAAAGATATTATGGAGGTACAAAAGAACAAGTATCCTTATTTATATAAACTGACGATGTTGGTGCCACACACTAATGCAGAGCATAAAAACTTTCGTAAAGACGTGTCTAGACTACTGGTCACTCCTACGTACCTGGGGCCGATGCTGCTCAATGGTGGATATCGTCTTGGATACAAGACGATGTCACGAGCCCATTGGCTTAGAGCTGTTAGAGCAGAAATTGGAGGAGGCACTCTGAAGAGAATGCAGCTATATATAGTAGAACGACCAACCTGGATAGGATCAGGTTTCTTCTTTATTACATTCTATTTGACACTCCATTGGTGGGGGACACTAGGATCGGCGCAGTAATGGTTCCCTCTCTTTCATATAGCAGGCTATGCTAAAAAGTAGAACAATCGTCGAATCTGCTATGCTTGTTTCGTTTCCTAAGTTTGTATTTGTACGTACTTCTTCTTAAAACAATGAGTTTAGGACAAAAATTTGCTCGAAAGCAAGTTGCAGATTTTCAAGTCGAAAATGAGGAAAAAAAACTTGTCATTTTACCCTTTAACCATTGAAAATGGTAATTATATCCCCTTTGACTATTAAAAATGTAATTGTACATTCCGTTGTCTTAAGCAGAAAGGAGGTAAGACTGAACGGCCGATATGACTTAGGCTGGTCCATTTGACCTTTTCAGGGTCGAAGATGGTTCCTGATAGACTGGACCTACTTAAGTCCGGTGACAAAATGGCGGCATCGTGACTGGATAGATCTGGGTTCGCCACCGAACCTGGGAAGTGCACTTGTAGTAGAAGGTCAAATGCTTTCTGCGATCTTGAGTGAAAGAGCCGTCTGCTCTATTAAGAAGCCCTATCCCGTTAGACGACCCTTTAGCTAATACTTTGTCGAGTCTCGCTGTCTCTGGCAGCGATTCAATACTACCACAGTAGCTGCGCCAGGTATCGCGTTTAGCACGTCTAATGTTTTTATTAGAATTAGTGAGAGCGTCCCTATAGACGTCCCAACTGACACGGTTAGATCTGGCCTAGTTGAATAGGCATCTAATCTTCCTTCTTTGTGCACCCAGTTCCTCGTTCCACAATGGAATTTTTCGGTTGACCTTTAAGGTCTTCAGAGCAGAGCTGTCCTCGAAGGATGTGATTAGCACATCTTGAAGCAGGTTGGTATCAAGTTCTATCTCACTGATAGAATTAGGGTTGCTGATCAACGAGTTTGCTTTAAAAGCCACAGAGGCTCTGAAGAATTCCCAATTAGGCTTTGTAGGACAGAAGGAGTTCTGACGGATCTCGACTTGGCCAGAGGTCGAACCTGATGTGCTGATGGTCCGACAAGGTGGTTTCGTCTGTGACCCGCCAGTTGACCAGCGAACTCATAATAGAATTGCTGAATAGGATAAGATCCAGAACCTCTTCCCTAATGGGAATAAAAGTAGGCTTACACCCGGTTGGTTTCCGCACTAAGCCTTGATGGGATAAGGGGCTGCCAACCACCGGCCTCGTACTGCCTGTTGCTTGGGCTTGGGGGCAGTGACCACAATGGCCGTGGGTCAGGAGATTCGGTATTCAGCGCCACTGCGGCTGCGTCACTGGTTGATACAATTAGTCAGCACCCCAAGCAGAGACATGACCGTACTATGGGCCTGCTTCCAGCCGCCCTCACGTGGAGAGTATAGCCGCACTTCCGTCAGTAGGAGTAAGGACGGCACGTACCTCAGCCAAAACTGTGGTTAGTTTAGTTTGTGGTTTAGTTCCCCTTACTGTCTCTGACGGCTGACGACCAAAGCATGCACATACGAATATGCGAATGAATTTCATAAATTAAACTACACCAGAACATAGGTCGATGGGTTTACTATGGCTTGCGGCGAAAAAATGTATTATATGTAATCCGTGGGAATGCAGAAAGAATAATGCTTAGGTCAACTCCATTCTCAAACGCATATAACCAATCCAAAAAATACGACTGTATATTTAGCAGTAGTAGGGATAGTAGTTCGAAGCAAGTACCATACGTAAGTTCCGTTTGTGAACTGTGCTCAATCTCACCGTCAGGTCAAAAATCTAGATATGCAACAGTAAGACTATAGTTATTTATGCGTTTGTGTGGTGCAAGCAAACACACGAACGTGTTTACACTCGTGCGTGTGTCAGTAGAGCTTGGGCAGAGCCTTTTTCTATGCGATACGTATAGGGCTGTGGGCATCACTGGTATAGATATAGATATTTGAAATTATTTTGGTTTATTGAAAAAAATTCTTTCCAATAATATGGTTTTACGTGAGTTAGAAGTTGTTATAAATGCATTCCCATCTTTTGAACGTAAGCTCAAACATTTCATCAATTATTTAAATGAAATGGATTGCGGCACGTCCCGTAAAACAACTCTTTTGGCCACTGGCTAAAGAGAAGCCAATGCTCGACGAAGTTGAAAAGATGCTTGCCTTAGACTGCTTGAAGATTCAAACAGTTATTGAAGCAGTATCTGGTTGCTATTAAAGAAAGGTATTAATTATCGTATTTGTTTATACGGCATCCTGAGTATAGAAAGTTATGACATTCGGTTCCAATGGAACACAGACTCTGTTGTCGGCGGTTGGAAGTTTTTGAAGTTTTTGATTTACCATACATAAATTAAGTAGTCCCCTTGTTTACTGGTTGAGTCTGCAGTGCGTCACAAATCACTGGCCTTCTTGCTCAAAAATTAAATAAATTATATGTTGGGTATCGGCTATAGCACGAGAAGTATATTTATGAAGCTGTGCTTCAATTCAAAATAATTATAAAACTAAATTGAGTTAAAATATTGAATTTGACTTAAACGTAAATGCAGTCGCGTATGTCTCAGTAGTTATATCCGGCATGTCGCAGCATTCGCCAACATAGGCAAATGGCTAGTTACCATTGCTGGCCGCAGCGACCGGGCACTGAATTGCACTGGGTGGTGTCTAGTGGAGTTTCTAAACAAATTATCTGATCCTGGTCAGAGTAGTTAATTACTTCCACCCATGGGCTGCATTTGTCGGCGGTATATAAGCCTCGCGGTATATAAATATCGTCCGCTAAATCTACGGAGTGAAGAAAAAATGCAACATAATAATTATTTTTTAGGCCATGGATTTTAAAAAAATTCATTTAGGCCATGGATTTTAAAAAATTCATGGTCTATTGTTTTTGTCGGAACGAAATTGTGCGTAACAGGCAGAAGTAGGCATCTCCGACCCCATAAACTATATATATTCTGAATCAGTATCAGTAGCCGAGTCGATTGAGCCATGTCTGTCTGTCTGTCTGTCCGTCTGTCCGTCTGTCCGTCTGTCCGTCTGTCCGTCTGTCCGTCTGACCGTCTGACCGTCTGACCGTCTGTCCGTCTGACCGTCTGTCTGTCTGTATGAACACCTGGATCTCAGAAAGTATAAGAGCTAGAGTCATCAAATTTTGCGACAACATACGTATATATTGCAGTGTCTCAAAGTTTTTTTAAAATTTGGACACGCCACTTCCCGCCTCCGTAAATCAGTAATAACTATTTAAAAACTACAATATTAGCTCAACAACCAAAGTTGTATATCCTACATGACAAATACTTTGCCACGGGCGTTATGTTGAAATTTCATTTAAATCGGACTATTAATAAGTGAGATATGATACGAATTAAACTCACTTTGAACATACATTTATACTTAAGCAGACCTAATTTACGCAAGCATACCGAAGTTCAAATCTACCGTCAGACATTTTAAACTTTTTATTTGCATTGTATGGTAACAAAATTGGTTGACAATGCAGCTTTGCCGATAGGCCAAGGAGTGAGGCAATGGCCGAGTGGTTAGAGTGGCGGACGGCTGTGAGAGAGTGCGTGTGTTCAACTCCCGGTTGAGGCGGGTGCAAATTTTCATTTATTAATTACTTTTTATTTTATTTTATTTATTTTATTCTAATAATATTCGGGCGGCGATTCCATACCGCGTCAACACACAGCATTTTAAACTTTTTATTTGCATTGCATGGTAACAAAATTGGTTGACAATGCAGCTTTGCCGATGAGTCAGGTAGTGAGGCAATGGCCGAGTGGTTAGAGTGGCGGACGGCTGTGAGAGAGTGCGTGTGTTCAACTCCTGGTTGAGGCGGGTGCGAATTTTCATTTATTAATTATTTATTATATTATTTTATTTTTATTTATTTTATTCTAATAATAATAATATTCGGGCGGCGATTCCATACCGTTAACATTTTTTATTACGGTATAATATGATAATCCATGGCCTTATACAGTCAGCACCTGACTGTAGCGTTAGTATTTTTTGTATTTATTTTATTCTAATAATATTCGGGCGGCGATTCCATACCGTAAAAATTTTTATTACGGTATAATATGATAATCCATGGCCTTATACAGTCAGCACCTGACTGTAGCGTTAGTATTTTTTCTTAAATAGTTGACGCTGGTATGTCAACATACGTTTTTGGTCCAGAATTGTATCATATACCTTTGATATCGATAATTTCCTAAATAAAACCTTGTGCAATTCTTCTATAGTGGACAATTGGTCTCATTTATCAAGGAGCTTCATGGTTTAATTTGTTTTAACCTCATCCCAATTCATTGGGGTATCTAACCCTTCAGGAGTTTCGGAAGAACTGCACCGCAACAGGTTAGGAGATGTGGTGTTCATACTTGACATGGTGGGTAATTCTACTGTGGCAGGTTGGGATTGTCGTATGGGAAATTTTATCGTATATCACGATAGCCCTTAGAAATAGTTCCACTGTGTGGCACTCCCATTGTGGATTCCTAGATCTCTTGCTATCTCGGCATCCTCTAAGTCCTCGATTCACTTCAACACGTCGTAACTGTCATCAGCCGTGAACATTGGCACCATTGACTCGATGAGGTTAATGTCCATTCTTGCCTGGCAACAACTGTAGTGGCCTTGTAATTATTTCTTCAACAGCAGACATCGGTGGACTAACGTCTTGGGTACCCGTTATAACGGCACCTTGCCACAACTGTACTGGCCTCATGATAATTTCTTTAACAGCAGACATCGGTCGACTAACGGCTTGGGTACCCGTTATAACGGCACCTGGCGCCGCTAAATTTGTCGCGTCTTTTTCGCTCCCTGCGTCTTCAGCGGTGCTATCGAACGGGATCTGCCCGCCACTTTCATCGTCCAGCTCTTGTTCAGCAGTCTCCCTCGCAGCATCAGGCAGCAAATTGTATATTTTTTATTTATTTAATTAGTTTATAGTCGGACTAAGGTCAGTCGACTGTTTAAAAGTAAAGAAAAAATACAAATAATAGTTATAATTAATAATTTTAAGTTATAAGTAAAATCTTAACTGTGTGAGAAAAGAAAGAACAAGAAATTAATTGAATTGAGTTGACATTGGGATAAAAAATTCCTAACGCTACAGTCAGGTGCTGACTGTATAAGGCCATGGATTATCATATTATACCGTAATAAAAATTTTAACGGTATGGAATCGCCGCCCGAATATTATTATTAGAATAAAATAAATAAAAAATAAAATAATATAATAAATAATTAATAAATGAAAATTCGCACCCGCCTCAACCGGGAGTTGAACACACGCACTCTCTCACAGCCGTCTGCCACTCTAACCACTCGGCCATTGCCTCACTACTTGACCCATCGGCAAAGCTGCATTGTCAACCAATTTTGTTACCATACAATGCAAATATTACCAACAAAAAAAAAAGTTTAAAATGCTGTGTGTCTGACGCGGTATGGAATCGCCGCCCGAATATTATTAGAATAAAATAAAAATAAAATAATAAGTAATTAATAAATGAAAATTCGCACCCGCCTCAACCGGGAGTCGAACACACGCACTCTCTCACGGCCGTCCGCCTCTCTAACCACTCGGCCATTGCCTCACTCCTTGGCCCATCGACAAAGCTGCATTGTCAACCAATTTTGTTACCATACAATGCAAATAAAAGTTTAAAATGATGTGTGTCTAGATTTGAACTTCGGTATGCTTGCGTAAATTAGGTCTGCTTAAGTATAAATGTATGTTCAAAGTGAGTTTAATTCGTATCATATCTCACTTATTAATAGTCCGATTTAAATGAAATTTTCACATAACGCCCGTGGCAAAGTATTTGTCATGTAAGATATACAACTTTGGTTGTTGAGCTAATATTGTAGTTTTTAAATAGTTATTACTGATTTACGGAGGCGGGGAAGGGGCGTGTCCAAATTTTAAAAAATTAACTTTAGACACTGCAATATACGTA